>MU105569.1:566644-657714 GCA_012274485.2 Sinapis alba | reverse complement strand
CACACAAGCAAAGATTCTTATATAATATATATTACAAAGACTCCCCCTCCCCCCCTCTCTCTCTCTCTCTCTCTCTCTCTCTCTCTCTCTCTCTCTCTCTCTCTCTCTCTTCGTCCATGTTTCTCGCCCATTCCACCAAGAAGAGGTGCTCACCCATATCTCTCCTTGAGAGACATCGCCCACAGCTCCACCATTCTTCTCTTTTCCCTTATCTCGTCCAGGAAATCTTTGTTTCGTAGTAACAAAGTTATAGTTGGGAGACGTAACAGTAAACATATATAAACATATATACCAAATTTGTTCACGGGAAAAGAAATGATTTTCATTGTTTTGTAACACTGAAGGTACAAAACCCCGTAACTCAAAATGAAACTACAAGATTTTGGGGAATAATTTTAAATGGCTAAATCATAAAACGGTTCAAAATGGACTAAAACAAAAAAATGGTCCATGCAGATTTAGGTGATGATTGTTTGTATGGTTTTTAGATTTTGGTTTTTGGTTTTTGGTTTTTAGTTTTTGGTTTTTAGATTTTGGTTTTTAGATTTTGGTTTTTGATTTTGCAGTAGATTTTAGTTTTTTGAAAAACACGAATGGTGATTTTAGTTAGTTTTTGGTTTTTAATTTAGTTTTCTAAATTTAATCAATGATTTTTTTTTTAATTTGTCTATTATTTTAAAACTTTTGACATATGTTTTTTTCTTAAAAACTTAAAATTAATAAAATAATATATCATAAATTTTTAATAAATATACCAATGTATTATTAACAAAATATGTAGACTTTTGATATACATAGTTAATTTTATTGATATTTTTAAGAAAACATGTTGTTTATACAAATTATTTGCAATTATATATAGTTTTAAGTTAAATTAATATCATTGATAAATATAATTATATGTAAATTAATTGTAGATGTTTTTCTTTTTTATTGAACAAATATAATTTGTGAATAATATGTAGCTTAATATTATTATATTTTTAACAAGTATATGGATTTTAATGTACAATTTGGTGAATATATGAATATGTCAGGAAAACAGTTAGAATGACTATTAAATATTAGTGGGAAAATAATTATTAAATAGTAAAATCATCAAAATAAAAAAAGAAAAAAAAAGTAACGGTACATTTGTTGAAAAACTGAAAAAAATACAGATTTTGGTTTTTGTTTACAATTAGGTAGTTATTACAAAAACTAGTTTTCGTAGATTTTAGGGAATCCATTTTTAAAAATTTTGATTGGATGATAAAGTGGTTTTTGAAAAACAAAAACTAAAAACCATTCTAAAATCTACAAACAATCAACCTCTTAAACAGTGTGTAAGCTCAAATCAGTGAGAGAAAGGGAAAACTTCCCAAGAAGATAGGTTCTAATCTTGGAAATGAGAAAAGATCCGAAAAAATGAGTCTATGGAAAAATGGGGAGACAGTAGGTTGGAGGAGTATATAAAAAAAGGTCAAAACAGAAAGGGAGACAGAAAAAGTGCTACTGAAATTCTCGGCATTTAGAAACTTAGCCTTTACTTTTCGTAAGATTACTTACAAGCTGCCACTGGCATTGGGATTTTAGGCTTAGGTGATTATTCTAGAAAACCCATAGAGATCTACTGCCTTTGTGTAAATTCCATTGTAGTCTTGCTTTTAGAAAAACCTCTTGTAAGGTTGCATGTCTCTTGAACACTCATACGTAATCTCGGAATAAAGTATAATTGTTTCATTCATCGTTTATCTTAACATATATTTTACCGCACATATTTTTCTTATTAATTGACGTTGGCTATCGTAAAAATCCGGTTTCCAAAAAAAGTTACGCTTTTTATTATAAATTTGTTATAAATCACATGATTATGGATGGTCCATAACCGAGGAAATGATTCCGAGTCCGCCATTTCTAGGAAATGACTCTGGAACCTATTCAACCTTAAGCTCGGAGTATCACTAGAGTGAAGAGAGTGAGCTTGGTCGAAACCAAGCTCATCTGAAGATGGAACCACCCTTATCCATAGCCGGACCAACCCATCCTTATCCTGGTCAAGAAACAAGTCGGTCCATCCTTATCCATAGGCGATCCATGTTTTCCATTTATCTTGGCCGATGGAGAATATTCACTTTGCCATTTATCTTATTTCCATTTTGTAGTTATCTTTAGTCTTGGACAAAGTCCCACATCACCTAAACTCTTGTATATGTCGGCCATGGTTCCATATATAAGGAACCATGCCTTGCCCATTATGAATAACACAATAACACATTACACCTTCTCTTATTCTAGACAAAGCACTCGACCATCTCTCTTCTTCCTTCACAATTTCTTCTTCTTGTTTCTTCTAAGTTTCTACCAAACCTCAAGCTAAGAACATCAAGATTACAACACGTTATCAGCACAATCAAGACTCATTCAGACCACGAGCTTGCAAGGCCAAGGACAGCTTCAATTCGCGATCAGCCTACCATCCAGCCGGCTCGCCATAAACCCTAAACCTAGAAGCCGACTTTTCTTTTTACTTGTCTAGCCGATTTGTTCTTCATATCTAAACACTAATCCCTACTTTGAATTGTCTTTGGATTTGTTTAAAGGTGATACAAACCAGGAAGCTCAAATCCATACAAGACTAAGGTAAGTCATCATCGAACCTATGATTGAATGTTTGATGAAAATCGATTTTGAAGTTGCTTGAGGTTTAAGACTTTGATCCGATCAGGACAATTAGAAAAACCCTAATCCTTGTTTGAAATAAACTAAATTGAATCCATTAGGTTGCTAGATTACTTAATTCAAACTCTAAACAGCCTTATTGATTTCGAGATTGATTGATTCTAGGATAGATTTATTGATCCCTTGAAAGATCATAGTTACTAGAACCAAGAACCCTAATTAGGTCAGCCTTGATTGATTTTTGAAATTGCTTGATTGATAAGTTTATTTGATCCATTGAAAGATCATAAGTTGCTAGAATTGATTCATATCCTAAAGGACCTTGAAATCCTTAAATCCTAATGATTGATCCAACTTCATCACATCCTAAATCTGATTTGTGTTTGTTATGAAAATCAATAAAGGGCCTTGAAAACCCTAATTTCAAAATTGCAATATCAAAGGGCCTTGAAACCCTAAAGAGGCCTTGAAACCCTCAAATTTTCGATTTTGATTGATAAATCCCATTGGCTAGAAGTTAGGATCATTCATGCATCATATTGCTAAGTTGATAGAATACTTTCATAAAACATCATTGAATACAACTTGATTAGATCTGGATGCATTAATGAAGATGTTAGATACACATTGTTAGGTTGCTAAAATAAATCCTAAAACCTAGAACCTAACCCAACCGGGACATATCCCATTCGGGATCAACCCACAAACCGGGACCATCCGGAACCCATCCGGGACAACCCATTCTTGGGACAACCCGGAGCAACCCCCGTCCAGGACCATCATGGCCCGGAGCATATCCCTCCACGGATTGCCTATCCGGGACTGTCCCATAACTAGGACACCCGATCCATGATGAATCCCAAAACCAAAACCATATGGGACAACCTGGGTTAAGACCGGGACGACCCATCCTAAAACCTGCCCAATTCTAGGCGCAACCTACCCGATTGGAACCTAAACCATACCCATGCGATTGCTCAACCTATCCGATGCTCTTAGACCTGAAAATCTCATTCCCAAAGGACCTTGAAAATCCTAAACCCAAAACCTTATGCATCATATGCATTTGAGACATATAGAAACTGCTATCTAGGTACATTGCATCACCCGGCCTAAACTTGGCCGACTGACACTTGATTGAAATGCATTTATTTGAAACATCCTAAACTCTTGAAACTGATTGATATGATCACAGATGTCGAGAAACTTGGACTATAATACCCTAAAATTCTCTGGTGAGAATTATCTTGAATGGGCATTGAACACCTCAGTGATACTAAAGTCAAGAGGACTTGGTAGATGCATTCTCCAAGGGAATTATGCAACTGAAAGTGAAAAACTAAGGGCCATAGGAATTATGCGCAACCATCTCACTGAAGGTTTAAAAGACCTATACTCAGACATTGAGAACCCTCATGACCTTTGGACAGCTTTGAAAACTAGATACACAAGAGTGTTATTACCAAAGGTCAGAGATGAATGGACAAACCTCAGATTCCAGGATTTTGAATCCGTGGAAGAGTACCATTTTGCCTTGACCAAACTGGTCCATAGGCTGAAGTTTTGTGGTGAAGATAAAACTGAAAAGGAGTTGAGAATAAAAACATACTCAACTTTCCCCCCAGGGAACATGTCATCACAAAGCCTATATAGAAAATTCACCACATATAATGATCTACTCTCATGCCTACTGATTATTGAGCATAATGATAAGGCACGAGAAAGAGCCAGTGAGATGAGACCTCCTAAAGCCAAAAGGGCTAAGAATGATAAAGGAGAAGTCCAAGAGAGCCAAGTACCACAAAAGAATGATGTGGCCGGCCTGTCCAAACCAAACTCGACATCTTGACCTCATGTTTTCTTTAAAGTTTTTTTTAGTATTGACTTATGCATTGTTTTATTTACTGAATGATTTTGTTTTTTATTTTACTTTTATGAATGATATTATGTTTTAAAACGCCAAGAACAAAATCAGCCAAAAGAGTCCATGGTTTCTTAAAAAAGCCACGACCAAGGCAGTAAAGACCAAAGGGCATGAAAGTTTTTTGTCACCCATACAAGTCCATTGAAATTATAAAAGAGGTTTCCCAAATAAGGAAGAATGGACAAAAGGGAAATATGAAATCCCCTCTTAAAGAATTGCCTAAGGCATTCAAAAGGTCAAAGAGTATATTGATCCAAACTATGCTAAGGATCAATAAGAGACAAAACCATGATGAACCAGGCTGGTTACCCCACGAAATTTAGTACACAAAGGCATGACCAGATTGTCTATCCTGGTCCAGGACCTGATGCAAAGATTGATAAAAGGGACACAAAAGAGATATCCCTTGAATGTCCCATATAAGATGTACATAGAGGATACATACTAAGGGTTTAATAATCCAAGCATCACAAATTGGAAGTATGTTCATGAGGGGGAGTGAGGACAAACCTTTTGGTCCATGACCATACTACAAAATTCGTGAACTATGGTTGAAAAAAACCATGAAAGATAAACAGCTTGGTTGAACAAGTCATACAAAGTTATATTAAGCCAAAGGTTAACCAAAGATGGTTAAGGGACATTACAAAATGATTATACATCAGGCCATATGAATAAGCATAGATATTCCCATATCATATCAAATAAGGGTCATGACCAGACATAGACCATCTTAAGAGATTTTAATAAAACCACCACAGCCTTATGATTATTAAAAATGGAATCATTATGGATGATTGGGAATATATGTTGGATAGGCATATAAATCTCCCACGACTAAAAGTATCCTGAGCCATATGACAAAACATGGGTGACCTAAGAGTGGCCAAAGACCCGGATTACAAAAGAGAAATGTAACCCGACCATCCAACATCAAAGGGAGATATAAGCTGGATAAATAAAGATAAGAAAATTGTATTAAGCCATCAAAAGGTCTTGGTAAGATCCTCGGACAAACAAGTATGATTGTGGACGTCCAAGCAAAGAAAGAAATCACAATGCTAGCTATATATAGACACCAAGACACATTGACCCAAAAAGAAAGAATGACTAAAGTCATACCAGCTTTGCACCACAAGTTTGATGTCCTAGAGAGACACAACCAAGTTGCTACAAAGTCTATACAAGATAGACTAATGAGTTCCATGAAAATAAGAATCTCGGAAAGAATAAAGAAAGGTGCATAAGACATATCCGAGGTTGTTAAAAGGGAAACAAACCAAACAATGAGATAAAAGGCTGCGCAGCTAAACAAACTATGATATCAGGCCATGTGACTTGGGACGCCAAGTTACAAGGTAATAAAAGAGGTCATAGATAATAAAATCTCGAGATTTGAATAAGTCATGTTTGGGACAGAATGGAACCACATATACTGATGTGTCGACACATAGATGAATATAAAGAATGATCAAATGAAAGTAGCACTTGGAACATAAAAGAGGATCAGGACACACATAAGGATGCATCCATAAAGGACAAATTGAAGTCAAAAGAAAAGTGTGATCCAAAGTATATATATAAGATGGGTGTATTGGCCGTATAGAGCACCATCAAAACAAACCAGTGAATAGATGGATCTTGTGAGGAATGAAAACCATATGATAGGATGATACCTAATCAAATAAAGCCGTTTACACAAGGATACTCACAAGAGACTAAGGGATAGAAAATAAATCCCTATGTGGTGGATGCTACTATAAATCCAAACTAGTAAAAGGGCTGGTCATAATGAATTGGATTTTCACATAACAAAGTGTAGTAAAGCATATGAATCACTGGACAAAAGGATATCATTAGATTCCAAGATATCTATGGAATGAACATCAATTGTTCACAAGATATTCATAGACTAGATATGGGTTGGATACAAATACTAGTTGAGGAATCATGAATGAACCAACCATATCAGTCCGTAAGAAAGAACATAAATCCTTGTGTTTATTTAAAACTTATCTAGAAAGGATAGTTGATACCAGTTATCAGATGATGACCACACGGACCATAAAAGAAATAATATGACTTACATTTGAGGAAACATGGCCGTGTATACACTTACCCTGGTCAGAACATCCTAAGTAATGGACAGAACCAGAACTCATGTCGACCATAGGGCATGACCGGACTCATTCCGGCCTCATCAACCATGGCCCAGATTCACTCCGGCCTAGTTGCCCATGACCCGGATTCACTCCAGCCTAGTTGCCCACGACCCGGACTCATTCCGGACTAGTTGTCCATAGCCCGGACTCATTCCGGCCTAGCCGTCTATAAGAGGCAGTATAATGGTACAAGTGTAAAATAGACTTGGATAAATCGACTGACCAGATGCATATCAATATGCATAGCTAAAGAGATAGCCACTGCCCAATAAAGATTCAAAGGGATCAGTACTAATGGATATTCTGAATAAACATCAGCACCATTGGATTAAAATGAATTAGCCAATCATGGCAAGTGATATATGTATATGGATATCCCATGATTCATTCAAAATGTTTAAAAAAATGATCTAACCATAAGTTGGGAATCATGGGAAATATCTTGACATGGTATATGGACCATAATTCATATTCAAAGATATTACTAAAGGTATGATCTTGGTTGAAAGAACCATGAGAAAAATCAAAAGGAGTGGACAGAAGTATGTCCGTCCACTGGGCATACCAATAATACTAATGGATACAAGGAAAATCTGTATCCATGAGATCCATATGAACAAATTGGTCACAAGCATATAGTTCAAGCCTTTACAGCCATGGTTAAAACATAATCGTGGACATGCATTTGGACGAAGCGGAATATGGTCAGGAAGATCGACCATATTGAGTTAAGAACTATAGTTCACAAGAACATATTCTTGAAAAGGTTTCAAAATAGTCATAAGTACATCTGGAAAGAGATGATACACAGGAGCTAATACTTATGGTCGAGACTTACTAAGTATAATGAGATATGGATCGATTAGTCCATGAGTGCATCCGACTGACTAAGGAGTTTTGCAAATGGTCGGATAGCCTGAGGCATACAGATTAGCCATGAATCAAATCCCCAAGAGATATTAAGAACTGAAGGATTAAAGATAGCTCAAACAGCCACCTTCAGGGAAATACAAATCAGGGGGAGTAATGTGTGTTGTACTCTTTTTCCTTCACCATGGTTTTGTCCCACTGGGTTTTCCAGGTAAGGTTTTAATGAGGCAACATTAAGCACATTACAAACTCTATACGGTTATGACATCCAAGGGGGAGTGTTATAAATCACATGATTATGGATGGTCCATAACCGAGGAAATGATTCTGAGTCCACCATTTCTAGGAAATGACTCTGGGACCTATTCAACCTTAAGCTCGGAGTATCACTAGAGTGAAGAGAGTGAGCTTGGTCGAAACCAAGCTCATCCGAAGATGGAACCAACCTTATCCATAGCCGGACCAATCCATCCTTATCCTGGTCGAGAAACAAGTCGGTCCATCCTTATCCATAGGCGATCCATGTTTTCCATTTATCTTGGCCGATGGAGAATATTCACTTTGCCATTTATCTTATTTCCATTTTGTAGTTATCTTTAGTCTTGGACAAAGTCCCACATCGCCTAAACTCTTGTATATGTCGGCCATGGTTCCATATATAAGGAACCATGCCTTGCCCATTATGAATAACACAATAACACATTACACCTTCTCTTATTCTAGACAAAGCACTCGACCATCTCTCTTCTTCCTTCACGATTTCTTCTTCTTGTTTCTTCTAAGTTTCTACCAAACCTCAAGCTAAGAACATCAAGATTACAACAAAATTTAAATTGTACTGAGTTTTGGCTTCCACAACAGAATTTTCCCCATTCCGTTCTAAAACAGACACATCATCTGCGCGAAAATAGAAGAAACGATTGGACCATGACCGGTCATTTTCCCTGAAACCCGTTATTATTTCCATAAATCATTTCATCTTAACATTTCACATCAGGGTGTTTGGCTTCATTTTCATGGTCAAAAGGTTCTGAAGATGGTGCACGTTTCAATGTTGAATTCATAATAATGAACCATGGTCTTGACCAAGTGGCACAATCCACGAGGGGACAGTTTAACAAACACTAATCCATGTTCGCTCGGATAACGAACGAATAATGAAGGAGGCAGAAGCCAAATAAGGAAATAAGTGAGTTAGGCTTCAAAAACATAAAGTAACCCAGACGGGGATTGTCTGCACGATCCTCGTTCCTCGGAATCTTAAAAATAACTTCCTCATGAACATTATATAATTGGTTGAGCATCATTAATCCATCTTGAGAAGTCAGAGTCAAGCGCCTCCGGATCAAAACACCAGCCCTTGACATCCTAGATATTTGCGAGAAATGAGGAGACCTCATGACATCAGTCCTCTTCTTCCAATAGGCAGCCTCTCCAAGATCAACATGCTCTGCCTTTTTGATTACATCGTGTGGACACTGATACTCTCGTTGGTTCAACCAACATGGCTTGAAGCTGAGAGAGTCGAGTAACAACCTGATTCAAAGCTCACATAAGATGAGGCTCGTAAAACATCTCCGTTCGAATCGTTTGAATCACTCGACAACAATGGAATAAACTTCTCAAATCAAGAAAGAGAGCAAAGTAAAAAAAAAATCCTTTAAGAAAATTTTTTAGAGATAAACAAGTGGTGTGACTGAGGGGAGCTTCCATCTCTTATAACGGATACAAAAAAGTATGCACCATGTGGGACCACTCAATCTCGCATAGCTCCGCATGCTTTGACCTAAGGAGTAGTCACAGCCGAAACTGTCTAAGATCGGAAGGCAACATTTAGCCATTAATCCCACTTTAACGCTTATTTCACCTCGTCAGAATCACACATAATTCTAGCAAGCTGCTAGGCTACCTATTGGGTCAAAATCCATCTTAGCGATATTAATGGTTAACATCACTTAAAAATTGAGCCGGAAATGCTGAGAGAATAATTATGCATACACCATGCCAATTTGAACAACAATACTTCAGAATAAACTTTGAGTACTTCTTCTCTGAAAGTGAATAAAGCAATTTTGGTGCCAATAAAAACTATTCAGAAAAACATTCTCTCAAAAGTATTTAACAAGAACAAAAATAAAAAAAATTGGAACATCTTTCGTCAAACGATACTAATTTTTTTTACTAAATAAATTTATGTATAAATAACTTTGACAAATTTTACAAAATATTTTTCGTAAAACTAATTTCGAGAAGTTTTACAGAAGATCTGCCAAAAAAAAACTAAAAAGTCTTTTTACGAAACAAACTTCCGTAAAAAAACTAACATGAACAAGTTTTATGGAACATCTTTTGTAAAACGAAACTAAACAATTTTGAAGAAATAAACGATTGTAAAACTAACTTCGACAGTTTTACAAAATGACTTTTGTAAAACAAAGCAAAACAATCATTTTCAAAGCAAATTTCGTAAAATCAACAAAACTCAACGATTTACTGATGCAGCAGCATCTCTACACACTGGCGCCAACATGATAATTTGAATTATCATCGCTATTGATTGGCTTTCTTTTCCTAATTGGATTTGGCTTTTATGTTTTATCCTTTTCTTAGCTTATATTGATTTCCTTGTTTTACTTAGCTTAAGTTTCTATATTCATTATATAAGAAGAGCTAAAACTCTCTTATAGAAACACGATTTAGAATTTATAAAAGAAGCTTTGCTTTATACCTTGTTCGATTCGATTCAATTCATCAAACATGAAGTTGGTCTCAAGAAGCTATCGAAAGAAACTCTTGATCGATCCAAGAACATGTCTCTTAGAACCCTAAAAGTTTGTGATCGACCGTTCACCCGATCGTACGCTGCACCATTTACAAAAAAACTTTGGGTAAATAAATGAAATCACACGAGAAAACAAAAGAAGACGAGAAGCGCCAGAAAGGGACCATCTTTTCCTCTTTCTCTCTCTAGTCGTCGCCCACTTCTTTCTCCCTCTCTTTTCATATTTGACCTCTCTCTCTCCTCTCTAGTCCTCTCCCACTCCCTCTCTCCTTTTTTCCTTGCCCTTATCTCCTCTTTTCATGTCCTCACCCACTCTCTATCTCTTCCTCTCCTCTCACGTACTCGTCCACTCTCTCTCTCTCTCTCTAATAAGTCATCACCCTTCTATTTCCTTGAAAGTCATTGCCCCAAAAATCTACCAAGCTTCTCGACGCCCTTACCTCGTCCAAGATATCTTTTCGTCATAATAGAGTTACCATTGAGAGATTTTATTGTTAAAATTGCAAATCCTTTGTTTCCGTTGAAATAGCCAAGCACTGAGTCGAAAATGCTTAAAATTAACACTGAATATGTTTTCGACGAAAAGAAATGATCTTCTTTATTTTGTAAACCAACGGCAAAAAAAAACACAACTCAAAATATAACGATAAGATTATTTGGGAGAACTCGTAAACCGGCCTAAATCAGTAATAGTTTGAAACAGTCTAAAACACAAAACAGTCCGCTTTAAACCAAAAGAAAGCTCAAATCAATGATTGCTTACTTACTTGGAGAAGAATAAGGGAGAAAGGCAAGAGAAGGGAAACTTCTGAACAAAACAGGCTTGAATCTTGGAGATAAGGAAAGATCAAAGAAAATGGAAAGAGGACAAACATGAATCTATGAAAAAATGGGAAGAGGCCAACCTAAGGAGGAGTATATAAACAAAGATCGACTTTGAACAGTTGTCTTTATTTTTTGTATGTTTGCATCCTAGCTGTGACTCATGTATGAACTTTAAGTTTAGGTAATTAGTATAGCGAACCTAGATAGATTTTGCTACATTTGCTTATTGATTTCCATTGTAATCTCGACTTTCATGCGAGCCTCATATATGGTTTGTCTCATGAATGCTATTATAAAAATTTGGATTAAAGTCTATTTGTTTTTGCATTCACTTTTTATTAACATATTTTACTGTACATCTTTATATGAATACTTGTCGTTGCCTATTACAGAAAATCTGGTTCCCCCAAAATTATGCTTTTCATTAGAAACTTTGACTATTCGGGTTTCTCGGTTCTCAAAATGAACGAGATCATTTGAGTTTAATTAAATTAAATAATAAAAGAGCACAAATCATGGTTATCATCGGTCTATTGATGATATACATAAATTTATGATAAAAATAGATGATAAAAATAGAAGTGCTTGTTGATTATATAATAGTAACCTTTGGGAAGGTACGTAGAATCATTTCTTGAGAAGTTTAGAGATTTGGAGAAGACAGCGAAGAGATTTTCCATCGCGAAGCAGCTGAAACGCATCATTTATCTTTTCAAATGGAAGCTCATTGGTAATAAAAGGTTCTAGTTTCACAACCTACAAATAAAAGAAAATTAAATTAATCTCATTAGAAAGCAGATTAATTTGACTTAAGGAATGTTATAGTATATGGAATCTTTAGATGAAACTCAGACCCCTTTCATGCATTGTTGAGCAAAATCTGGAAGCTGAGATTTCGGCTTGAAACCACCGAATATGGAACCGGTGATTGTGCGGCCGTCGAAAAGCTCCATTGGATGAAGAGGCAATGTTTTTGGTGTCGGATATATTCCTACAAGCACCGTTGATCCCCAACCCTATCAACATATTAATTTGTCACATTTACTTGTTACCTAAGTAAATAAATTAACTCGTTGATCTCAAATGATAGTATTTGTAAGGGAGTTACTGCTTGAGTAGATAAAAAGGCTTCGCGAAGAACATCGATGTTTCCTGTACATTCGAAGCTATAGTCCACGCCTCCACTCAAGAGCTCTCGAATTCTCTTTTGTTTTTGGTATATATATATTGATCACATCACAATAGTTAATTTCATCTTATAATTTATAGTAAGTTAATTTGTATCATTGATGATTTGTTGTAATATGAAAATGATTGTACCTCATGTACTGGCTTTGTTAAGTCTTTAGGGTTTACGAAGTCTGTTACACCCATCAGTTTACCTGCAATAGTGAAATGGAGTAATATGTTAGCTCTGTTCTTAACTGTGAAAACCGCAAAAGAATTAAAATTTATTGCCATGGCGATTTTAAGCAAATGAAAAACTTATGTAGATTAGCAACTTTGTGAACATTATATATATTAATTTAGAGAGATTATTTTTTAGAAAAATTATTAAGATCAAAAATTTAATTCAGAACTGGGAAGTTCTGTTAATACATTGAATCAAGTATTGATTCATAAAAGTTATAATGCATTTGCTTTACTTCGAGAAATATCGATTTTCTTATATATCAAAACCAAAAGTGAAAAAGATATGTTAAACCTATTGAAACTAATTAGCCTTAGTTTAAAAAAAGAATTATTGAAACTAATTAATAGTTTCATCCAGCATTCATTTGGACATTCAAATTAGACTTCAAGATCGAATTAAATCAAATTAAATGACATTTCAATTTTAAACCAAGATAAAATCCATACAAAAGCTGATTGAAAAGGATCCGAATAGAAAGTATACACCTTTCTCAAATTTGGAAGCATTAGCGTCAACACCAATGATCCTAGAAGCTCCTCTTGCTCTTGCACCTTCAGCAACCTTCAGGTATTGTTCACAAAAATATATTTATAAATACGTTATTTTGACTATACTTTTTGTCGCCAATTTTATTTTTACTATATATATATATGTATTAAAACTTGATTTATTCATAAAATGTGTGCTTGAATAGATTTGTTAAATTTAATCTTACAGCGAGTCCAACAGAACCCAATCCAAAGACAGCAGTGGTTGTTCCTTCCTTCACATTAGCAGTGTTCCAAGCTGCTCCCACACCTACCTTGAAAAAACAACGAGAAATAAATGTTGTTTCTGAAAGAAAGGTCGTATCTCCTCTTGTGTTCCCTAGCTACTCCTAAAACTCACTATATTATATCCTTTTTGTAAAAAAAAATATTGGATCCCTAAACAGATATAATAATGACATTTGTATTCAAAAATCCTTAAAAAGTAAAATTTAAAAAATCATCAATGTTTAAGAATATATGACCAAGTCCATGATTTTAGTTTCTATTTAGGAGATATAACTAACCAGTTGAGACACCACAGCTCAAGAGGCTCATTTGCTTGAGAGGAGCATTAGGATCGATCTTGACGACGCAAGCAGAGTCCAAGACTGTGTATTCAGTGAACGTAGATGTGTTAAGGAAGTGATAAACGCGTTGCTTCTGGCTCGAACCACCGTCCTTGTTTGTGGTGGTTGAGAATCTCGTCCCTCCATCATTAACCATCAGTCTTTTCATTGGATCCACTTTATATCTCTCACAGAGATTACTTACTCCATTTGTACACACTCTACATTCACCACATTCTCCATTGAAAGTGGGAATCACATAGTCTCCTTCTTTCACATCTTTTACTCCTTCTCCTACACTTTCCACTATCCTATTATACTCTCAAAACAAAACAAAAATTAGTGTCACGGGTAGCTTTAAATACGTTAGATATATCACGATTTGGATTGGCTTTATACCCGACAGCTTCATGGCCAAGAATCCTTGGAAATGCTCGTTCAGCTTCGTTCTGTAGTACAAAAAAAAAACAAATCTCTAATTAGATCACAATGTTAATGAAGAAGCATGATTTGAATCAAGGTGCATGCATTACCACTCCGTTCCAAGCTCCGAGATCGGTGTGACAAATGGAAGAGTAAAGGATTTTAACCCGAACTTCCATTTTCTGAGGAGGATCTACGCATATTTCTTGTATTACAAGCGGCTCTTTTGGACCCCATGCCACAGCAGCTACATACATGCATCATCACTACCATAATCATCATCATCCTCACCATCACAATATGATAAGAAACAATCACATGGTGAGTACTTTACTTACCTTTGCAAGTGATGACCTTTTCTTGAGTCTCTGCCATGTTCTTGTTGTTATTTTTTGTTATTAAAGTTGTGTTTATAGGATGTTTATATGCATAGTTTTTGATCTATATTTGTCTAAATATAGTGAGGATGTTGAGCCACATGTATAAATATCCAAACCGAGTCAATAGTCCCGAGAGAGGTGGCCTTAATCTCAATCCACATAATCTTTACGGGTAACTAAAGACCTGCTTTCTCTATTTTGTTTATGTTCCAACTAACTTTCTGATATCATGCAAAAGTTTCAAAAAGTTTATCGTCACATAAGATTTGTGAAATAGTTTTTCTTCTTTCAGAACATCTTTAACATAACTCTAATTTTCATTCTAAAATAGAGTTTAAAATAAATAAATAAATTCTAACTCAACTCTTTTAAAAATTATAAAAAGTGAATTTATTCTATAAATAAAATATTTTTATTTATTTTCATTCATTTTATTTTCCTGGGATAGAACTCTACTTTATTATAGAGTTACTATGTTTTGGAAAAAAATAGTGATCATTGGAATGGTTTTACGACATGTCTTAAACATTGATAACGATTTGGTAAACCGATTTGGTACGCCTCTTAATCAGCGTCATGTCGTATTAATTTACATTTGTTGTGTGTTTTCAAACGCAAGTGAAGCTGTATAGAGTATTTTTTTTCTTTCAGGTTAATGTATGGTGGAGAAAACAAGTGGTAGGTTTGGCTGGGCTACTTTAATTGATATTAAATGGCTTTTAATGGCACAGCAGCAATCACAAATTGAACACAATTCTTCTGATAGAAGCGACTATAAATAAAATTGATGATGATGTGTGTGTATGCCATAAAACTTTCAATATAAAAAATAAAAGCTCATATGATAAAAAAATATATATATTTTAATTTCGATGTGAAACCAACAAAACAGGTGAATAAATTGAAAGAAAAGAGTTTCCGAGTGGAACAACGCATTTGTCGTGTGGTGCTTCTAACTAACTGTAAGAGTAAAGAAAATAATATGATCTTCGGTTTCAAGAGGGAAGCTAGGACTTTGTGGAATTCTGAAGACTCTGTTCAATTAAATATGAATGATTTAAAAGGCAGAATAATTCCTCTAGATTTTAGTACATTTAACATTTTTAACACTACGAGTTTCTTATTACCAGATGCTGTAGGACTGAACAGTTAAATTATTTACATAAAAAAAATTAAAACTATTTACATAAAAAAATTAAAAACATATAGTTAAACAATTTAACTAATAATCAAACAGATTCGCTACAAGGAAACATGATTATAATGAGGAAAGATTATGAAGAAATATATTCTTCATAAATTTACGCGTAAATTACTACAATTTTACGATAAAATTCAGTTTCTTCCTAAGATCCTAGTAAAGTTACAAATAAACAGTTTCGTCGCAATTTACATTTAAATTTATGTTGATTGTACGAAGAAAAAAAAATTGATCGTAAGGTCTTTGTAACTTTATAAGGATTTTACAACGAAACATCTTATATATTAAAACAGAAGTCACGACTTTGATTCATGTGTGATTTTTTAAAAAAATGAACTCTTACTAGAAATCAATTATATTTCATTTATTACTAATAGTATGGTTTAATAATATCATTCATAATATCTTTTGATCACAATATCTTTTGATATCTTTTCATTTTAAAATATATTTATATTTTAAAAATTCTAACAAAATCTGTTTAAAAGACTATAACAAGATCTTAATTTCAAATTTATATGTAAATATTTTCACTAATTTCGAAATTAGTTATGAAATAATATTATACATTTATATATTTTAAAAAATTAAAAATATAAATTATATCATATTTTATATATTAATATAATCACAATCAATCATATTAAAAATATTTTAACAATATATATATATATATATTAAAAATTCTAACAAATATTTTGAAAATATTTTAACAGTATATTAATTTCAAAAAGTTTATGAATATATTTAAACTAATTTTATAATTAGAAATCAACTATTATTATGCATAAATATATATTTATTTATCGTTTATAAAATGAAAAATAATTTTATTTTTATTTTTATATATTTTATAATAGTAAAAATTCATGTTAAAATAAAATTATTATATTAAACTAAATATGATAAAGTTATATTAAATTTATAAATTTTATTTTCATAAATATTAAAATATTTATGCTAAAATATAATACGATGACAAAACGGCTTAACATTCACAAAATATATAATACATGTATATAAATTGACATATCTTAGATTTTTGTATATATAATAATATATTATCTAAAATGAATAAACATAAAAAATGCTAAAAGGAAATTTAGCTTGAAGATCGGCGGGTCAGAATTGAGCATAAATTTAATATAAAATAATTTAAAATATGTTATTTCATGCATATATTAATTTGTTCAATAACTAAATGCAAATACAATAAGATAAATATATAATAAAAATGATAAATAAATATAAAATATATATGTTATTTGTTAAACACTTAGATAGTTCATTTTTTGAAACAAAAAACAAAAAAATACTAATATTTAATTAGTACTTTATATTTTTATTTTTTTGATCAAAAAAAAAATATTTATAATCTAAGATATATATAGTTTAATTTTGTTTGAATTAAGATTTTTGAAATGTTACAATATCTTTAGAAGTGATAATATTTTTATATTTTACCAAATTAGATTTTAAAAGTTCATAAATTCAATAATCAAATACTATTTCAACAAATAAAAATATAAAAAAAAATATAAATATATGTTATATTTTGAAATGATTAATTTGATGAAAACCAATAAAATTGAATCACATACTAATATTTGAAAAATCGATATACATATTTAAATATATCTCATTCTTGAAATAAAAACAAAATGTCTATGTAAATAGAAATGAAAGTTAACATCCGCGCGGTTGCGGGGGTCCAAATCTAGTGTTACCATTATTTTTAGTGAAATATGTTTTAATTGTATTTACCAAACTGATTTCGTTGGTAATTAGTTGTAAAGTAGATGTTACAGAGATGTAAAACTCTAGTAAATTATTTTTTTTGTAAATCAGCTATTAATTCTGAAAGTTGAAATGTGTCCTCTTCAAATGTGACTAGTTCAACCCCGTTGTGAACATAGGTGTTTGGTGTAACAAATTCGGTGTTGATGATGTCAATTCTGGAAGAAGATACAACAAATTTGAGCATTTCATCTTAGCTTTTCAAAACGAGCAAGCTAGCTTCATTTCACACCCTCGACTTGGAGATTCTAGAATAACTTGGTTAGCTGCTATCAAAGTTACACCTCGTGGATGAATAGTTGCTGGAGAAGAAACACATTTGCAAGAAGAAGCGGGTATCACTGAAGTCGAGGTATCTGAACAACAAACTAATGACATCCTTCTTATTGACCCGGCTAACCGTTGATATGAAGATCATCTTCCACATGATATGACGAAAGAGGCAGGTGAAAACGAGTTTGATGCAAGCAATGATGATTATTGTACTGATATTGATGAAAACTAGAATGATTCAAAATTATGTAATATATGTTTCAAATATTATTTATAATATATAAATCAGTTAAGACTTAATGCATGTTTATGTTGTTTGATTATAACACTTGTTCCTTGGGTTGTAAAGATTTAATTGGAGTTTAGGGTTTAAGGAAAAATGGGATAAAAGAGATGATGGGGTAAAAATGATATGATGTTATAGATAAGTGACTTTGGGGTTTACGGATTTGATTTTTAGAGATTCAGATATAGTCAGAGTAAATTCGCTGTAATGAAAAATACGGGTCTAGTAGATTCCTTGTAATACAAAGTTCTAGTAAATTTGTTGTAATGGCTAAAACATGTGAGTGTGATAAATTCCTCGTAATACATGTTTCTTTGTAAATTCATCGTAATGGTTTCCTTGTAAATTTCTCGTAATACACATGTCCTTGTAAATTCGTCGTAATTATTTCCTTATAAATTCGCCGTAATGCTAAAAACACGAACCCCGTAAATTCCTCATCAAATTATGAGGGCTTTACGAGGAAAATTGTTTCCTTATATAAACTCAAAAGATGAACGAGAGATACTCGTTCATTATACTCAAACCACTCCTCCCCTCCTCTTCTCAAGGTGTTTTTTTTAATATCAGTTTAGGTTTTCAGTTATT
This sequence comes from Sinapis alba, assembly GCA_012274485.2. Taxonomy (NCBI): domain Eukaryota; kingdom Viridiplantae; phylum Streptophyta; class Magnoliopsida; order Brassicales; family Brassicaceae; genus Sinapis; species Sinapis alba. The sequence goes on along the minus strand of MU105569.1, from coordinate 639,032 downwards.
AGTTTTTGTGGTTAGTTTAGGTGGTTATTGTAGGTAATAGATCTATATTTAAATATTATTCCTTGGCTTTGTGAATGAAATCTTCCAACAACTACTTCGACGGCATCATTCCTTAGCTTTTTATTTTAATTTTTTCAATTTGTATTATAAATTTAAATATTATTTATGACATATATAAATTAAATATTATATTTTTAGTTTTCATGTTTTAAAATATTTTCTATTTTTGTTTTATAATTTAAATATTTTAAATTTTAAAAATAAATTAAATATAGTATAAAATGTTAGTTCCTCATAATATTTACAAAGACTTGTAATGTTTATAAGGAATTTACAAGTTAGTACTTGTAATTTCATCATAAAATATTACAAGGACTTTACAAGTATTTTTTTTTGTGAAGTCCTTGTAAATTGTACAAGCATTTAAAGACGACAATACAAAGAATTTGTACGAGTCTTGTCTGACGAAAGCTAACTACGACATTATGATGAATTTTCTCCTTCATATTTACGACGAATATGCTTTATCGTAATTATAATGAGGAAATTACGACGAATCTTTCATTACGAAAAGCCTTTTATAACAAAACACTCTTCCTTGTTAATTCATTGTAACTCTCTTATTACACGACGAATTAACAAGAAAAACCGCATTATAATTAATATGTTTTCTTGTAGTGAATGTGTAATGCAAATGTTCATAAAACAAAACAAAAATTGGTAAAAAATAAATTTGGTTTTAAAAAGTGCCAATATGGAGAATTGAAACCAATAAATTTACATTGAAAATTGAAAACATCATCTTATCTAAAAAAGTAAAATATTAAAACAGAAAATAGTTGAAAATATCAAACATTTTGTTAAATTACACATTGAAAAAGAATACACTTGTTATTTATTTATTTGACCAAACCAAGTTAATCATAAAGTTATCTAAAAATAAATCCAGTTTGGATTTTTACTATACCCTTCATTTTTAATACATGACGCTTTAGGATTATACACACAGATTAAAAAATATTTAATTTTTTTACATTTTAAATAAAAATATTATTATTTATTTATCTAATCATAATACAACCAATAATAAAATAAAATATATGATTTTATTGGTCATATAAAATTGTTTTAATAAATTTACATAGAAAACTGAAAACATAATATAATTTGAAATAATTTTTTTTCTCTAAAATGTCATGTATTAAAAACGGAGAGAATATGTATTTATGAAGTATCTTACTCTCAACATTACATTTATGTATATAATATTAGAACTCAAACTGGAATTTCTACCATTACCCAATGTGATGTTAATTTGTTTTAAATAAGATACAGAAAACATTAGGAATTGAATAAATTATTTTTGTTCGACTACGACCGGATGATTATAATATTTATTTTCAACAATATTTGAAGAAACTTTTAGGGGAAAACATAAATAAAACATTATGAGCAATATAGTTTAAATTGAATTTTTTAAAGTGACCGAATCGTTCTGAGTAGGTGAGTCTAAACATGTATCAAGAGCATCACAATGGAAAACGTTTCCCTAGTGTTCTCAAAGAAAATATAATAAAAATATATAAAGTAAAAAAGAGATAAGAAAAAAGTTTAGAACATGTTTTTATGATTTAAGAATTTGTCTCTCCTGCTTGTCTCGTTTTAATTGGTTAATAAAAAAAGAAAAAAATAATAAAATAACAAAAATTAAAATAACATTTTTGAGAGTTTTGGGAAAGAATTCCCCATTTTTAATGCTCTAACAAATTTTTGGATAGATATATTTTTTGAACTAAGCTTGATTTTGGATGGATTCCTGAAAAACAATTCTAACAAATACACTATAAGATAGAGTATATATGAGTGTTTTACCCCAGATCGAAGTCTTTACCTTAATCTGAACTGAAAAAACGAAATCTGATCCGAATTGTTTATATAAAAATATTCAAACAGGATTTACGAGTTTGATACTTTAGGGATTGGGTACAACCCAAACTGAACTGAAATCAAAATTATGATCTAAAAATATCTGAAATTAGTTAAATATGTTAATGGTTTTATATATGTTAAGAAAATTTAAATGTTTTAGAGTATTTAAAGAAAATTTGTAGTTTGTTTTATTTGTTATTGTGAATACTTTTTAGTTAGTTTAGGTAGTTTAATTATTTTTAATTATATTTTTGAATAATTTATATATTTTGAGTATTTTTGTCAATATATTTAGTTTTTAAAAAATTATATTGGACGATTTTAGATATTGGTTATAATTCGATTCAAACCGAATCCTAAAAAAACTCGAACTGAACCTGACCCAATAATTACCAAAACACAAATGAGATTTATAATTATACTACTAAAAATCCGAATCAATTACATCGGGTAACCGTTGAACCTTTACTGCATTTCGTATCGTCAAAAATTCAGAAAACCACAAAACTTTTATTTTATTTATTTATTATTTCTTAGAATTTCCCAAAATTGACTTTTGAATTAGCAACTGACCAAACACCTAGACAAAACCAGTTTAAACTCCATTGTTATTCAACTCAACAACACTGTTCATGTTCAATTAATGAACAAACCAAATCTGTTTCGAACTTTTGTCATTAATCGTTTTTGACTTTATCTTAAACTGAACAAAAAGTAAGTTTTAAAGAGTGTTATTTGACATGTTTAAAGATCCTTTATTTTAAAGAGTGGCAACTAAAACTCTTTGTTGAGTTTTTTTCACCCAAAATGATTTCTCAGGCAAGAAAAGGGTAAACGGAAGAAGCAACATCAGATTCCAGAGTTACAATCCGAAAACAAGAGACCAAAAATGCATACAAACATCTTTTTACATGTCTGTGTATGTTGTTTTCCAAGAGAGAGCGAGACATATATATAGAGTGAGAGAGAGAGAGACATATGTGGAGAAACCTATAAAGCTACAAGATCAATGCATTGGATGCCTTTGGTATCTAGGACGAACAGGCGTCTTTGAAGGACTCACCCTGAGACAAACAAGCCACATCACCCAAAAACGAAACAAAAAGCTTAAAAAGCAAAGATTTTAAGGAGATTGGTTTTGTTTCTCTGACCTTATCGGTAAAGAACTTAGAACAACTCCACTGCAGTTGAGAGCTGCTATCTCGTTTTCTACCTGTAAAGAAACAAAATATAGATTACTCAAGGATTCTGCACTACGCATACTCACCAAGAAAGTCCAGTTAAAAAGAGTTTTAAGATAAAGGAAGCATACAATGATTACCATCACGAACTCTATAAAAGCAATACCAGTATAGTGTTGATAATCTCCAAGCAGCCTGTGATGGTAAAAACCTGTTATTAACAACACCTAATTAGTTCACAGTTTGCAAGAAACAAATAACAAACTTCTTTTGCAGTAGAAACAACAAGTTTTGTTCACCTCTCCACTGAAGGATTCAAAGAAGATCTTCACATCTGATTGAGTCACCTATAGCAAAAGGCAAACGCGAGAAAGGGACTCTAAGGTATTGGGCGAAGAGAAACAATTCGAGGGAGTAACCTTCTTGTCTATGTTACTGCAGTAGATAGTTCTTGCACACATCTCACGCTCATCTTCAGTCTGCAACAACAAGAAACAAGTCATTTTTCCCAAACATGAGAGACTTTTGCATAGTAAAAGAAAACCTTTACCATGGGAAAGAAAGTCGGGTTAATAGGTGCAATAGCTGTTTTAGATGGCAGGACTTTCACAGGTTAGAATCCCAACATAGTCCCTCTATACAAAACCACAGGTTTTTAACCAGAAAGACTACTACATTATATCATAACAGGTACAAAACAAAGACCTTCATTAGTGAACTCGATGAAAGCAAACCGAAGTACAAAGTTAGGGTCACCAAATATGCGGCAATCAACAACCTCCTTATATGATAGAGATAAACTAGGTTTCTCTCTATGAATCAAACTACCGTTCGTAAAACGTAGTTTTAGTAAAACAATAGTCTGTAGCTTAAACGTATAGAATCTGGATTGAAGAAAGACTCTAAAACACAATGAACCGAGAATTACACAGAATTGTCACAAGACTCAAGAAGAATCACACTCTTTTTCGAATGAATCTAACAAACTATAGAAACTGAGCTTTATACTCTGTTTCTTCGTCAACGAACTCCGCCACGCGTCCTCTTCTTATTCGTCTAAGTTCCCAACGACCACAAACGACTTTAACAACCTTGCCATGTTAATTTATTTCAATGCCAAGATCCAATTAGATTTGTCTTAATTCAATCCTAACAGATTTCTTGAAGAAGGTAGAATGACTAACCTTGATCCATACTTGGATGCAATTCCACCAATTGATGTTCTCCTCTTTAACCTTCTTATGTTTGGAGATTTCCTTGATGGACAAGAAATCTCAAACCTTCCTTGATCTCTCTTGTTGATAATCAGAACTATTATGTGTTTAGAGAGACTCTTGTTTCCTTCCGTTACGTTCAACAAGAGAGTACGAACCTTTAATAATAGTCAAGGGTTGTGTGAACACAACTCTTCATGCACAATTCTTCAACACATCTTTTTGGTATAATAACCGTTCCACAACGTATACTCATATACATTATATATTACTATTTAATATATATAACATATACGTATATCATGAGATTAAGGACTTTTATAACTATAAGGTAAAGTAGGAGGGTTATCAATACACCCATATTCTAACTCATTATTCGAAACCGATCCATCACGGTATCGACTTTTATATTAGAATATAAAACATTAATATGAACTTGAACTTTATATTAAACCGATAGATACATATAGGTCACATAGAATATAAAATATTCTTACATGCCACATCACCACTCCTCTGTTTCTCTGTAACATTATAAGACCCCAAAAAAACATATTTAACATAAAGATCGAGTTTAGCAACAAGAAATATTTATTTTCAAGAACCTGTCCACAGCTCACAAATAAACCTGCTCTTCAGTGACCTATGAACACAAGAAAAAGTCAGAGAGGACAATCATTGATGCGTCGCCACCGTCCAGCCGGCTCGGTCTTGGTAGAGGGCCTCCGGTCCAATAAGATTCTTTTTGGACCAAATTAAACTCAACGTTTTGCCATTTTTTAAAAAAACAACAGCATGACTTTTCTATATAAACGACATGTAGTTCGTTTAAAAACGACACGAAGTTTATCTATTCGAAATGGATCATAACCAAGTCAACAGAAGAGAGATCTTGCGGAGTAAGTTTCTCATCGCATAACTCCCACAATTTTCGAGATATTTTCGCAAAACGTGTGCAACCGTTTCAAAAATCAAATTTCCTTTTTCTCTTTAAACACTCGTCTCTTCCTCATTCATAATACATACTTTTCACATCGAAAACCAATAGAGAAAAATCCCTTAGCATAAGTCAATAGTTTGAGAGTGTTTCGTAGATTCTATAATTCCTCGAGACGATCACAAGTGAAGTGTGATTTCGTCTTACATGGTTGTATCCTTGTACTCGATATTCGTACAGTTCTGTCTCACTACAGAGTGAATATTTAGAGTTAAGGAAAAAGATCATATCTCTCCTTCATGTTCGTTTCTGAAAAACGTTTTTCTTATCGGTTTCATTTCGTCTTTTGATCCGTGATTTTCCTTAACATCATTTTATTTATATTATTTATATCAGTTCTGTTTTCCGGCTTCTACAATCTTAACTCAAAATCGCTTCTGTTCAAAAGCTTTAATCGGATTGAAAACAATTTATAAAATAGTTTATTCAAGGATTTGTAAACGTTTTTGAAACAGTATTTGCGATTTGCTTTGTAGCCCTTCCATGAGACGTTTCTTAATTATCTCATAACGGTTTGCGTTTTGCTATACAACACTATCACGAACGTTTATTGATATACGATTCTTAAAACATTATAAAAACAATTCGTTTCTACAAACGCTTTTAAAAAGTGAGTATGTGAAACAATCAAAACGCCTTCACAAACGGTTTCTGCGAACGCTTTAAGCGAGTTTGCAAAACGGGTCTTGGCTTATTATCATTTCTAGTGGTTATCAGTTTTAACGATCTCTATTAAAACCAAATGACTAATCATAATGGTTTGTGTTTTGCTCTGTAGCACTTCACAAAACGTTTTTGAAACATTCAAAAGGTTACACAAACAGTTTATGCAAACGCTTTTAAGCGAGTTTGCAAAACCTTTTCAGACTTATATTGATACGATTTGGTAATTTGTAACGGTTTCGCGTTTTCTCTAAAAACACCAAAAATAACAATCGATTTAAAACTATTATTTTTATTGAAATAATATGTTATTGTTGAATGGAGTACTAATCCATTTTCATGTTTTCTTCACAGAAAAATAACAGACACTAAAAACAACAACAACACCAATGCTCAAACTCCACTCAACGCTGCAGCAACTGATGCAACCTTGACAACCGCTGCAACAAAAACAACTGCCCTTCCAGTGAGAAATGTTTCTGATGAAACCACTCGCCGTAGCCTCTTCGGTGCTGGTCTTTATCAAACTGGTTCAGTTGAAGGAACCACAAGTGCTCCAGTTGCAGCTCCAGCTCTTATGGTTGTTCATAGTGTAATCTCTCAGATATTGATGCTGGAAAAATTTGATGGCAAAGGCTTCAAAACGTGGCAAAAAAGATGATGTTCTTCCTCACAATGATGAAGCTTGACAAATTCATCCCAGAGGATAAGCCTATTATCCCTCACAAAATTGAGGATGTGCACACTTTCGCAAGTGTTGACATATGTGTGCATTCCGACTTCATCTGCAAAAGATATATTTTGGGTCGTCTCATTGATCCATTGTACTAAATCTACTGTGAGATTCTCATGGCAAAACAGCTCTGAAGGTGAGGACGCTGGCTGCAAGAAGTTTGTGGTTGCAAAATTCCATGAGTTCAAAATTGTGGATTCAAAACCCATCATGGATCAGGTGGAAGCGTTTCAGCTCATTTGCCATGAAATCGCTGCTGAAGGAATGTCCATATGTGAGACATTCACAACTCTCAGCTTCATTCAAAAGCTTCCCCCAAGCTATGCTGATTTCAAAAAACTACCTGAAACACAAAAAGAAGAAAATGAGCCTCGAGGAGCTCATCATGAGGCTTCAGATAGAATCCAAGAATCAAAATGATGACAAGCTTTATGCTAAAGAGCACAGTATCAACATGGCTGAGCACAAAGGCAAAGAAAAGGCACATGCCCACTCTCCTGCCAAGCCTTTTAAAATGGTTGCACCATTGAAGGCTTCTGGAAAAAACTTCAAGAAGAAAGACATTGAAATCAATGAAAATGTAAAAAAAAAATCAAGGGAAAATATCACTACTGCCACAAAGTTGGTCACAGGACCGTTGAGTGTCGCAGCAAGATGAGAAATGAGAATGCTCAGGTAAATCTCACTGAAGAGGATCTCGTTGCAGTGGTGATTGAGGTCAACATGGTTGAAAGTAACAACCCTAAGGAATGGTGGTATGATACAGGTGCTACCACCCAAATTTGCACTGATAGGGCAATGTTCAGCACCTATCAGAAAAGCAAAACTGAGGAGAAGCTGTTCATGAAAAATACTGCAGTCTCCAAGATTGAAGGCCGCGGCAAGGTAATTCTGAAGATGACATCCAAACGTGAAGTCACTCTGACAAATGTGAAGCATGAGCCTGACATGAAGAAGAACCTGGTATCGGGAACCTTGCTCAACAAGAATGGATTCACCACAACTCTTGAGGCGGACAAGCTCGTGATTAGGAAGAAGGGGATGTATTTGGGAAAAGGGTATATTAAGGATGGACTTGTCAAGATTAATGTAATGATAGTCCATCTGAAAGTTGTAGCTCCAAAGGTTTCAATGAATAATAAAGAGCTAATTGCTTATTTAGTTGAGTCTGTTAATATATGGCATGAAAAATTAGGCCATGTAAACAAAAAATATATACAAATATTAATGAATTTAAATCTAATTTTCAAATTTAAAACAAGTAAACAAAAATTTGAAGTATGTGTACCGGCTAAGCTCACAAAAACGCCATCACCTCATGTTGAAAGAAATAATAAGCCTCTAGATTTAATTCACATCGATTTATGTGATTTACAATACATACAAACTAGAGGTGGGAAAAATAATTTGTGATCTTCATAGATGACTGCACAAAATATTGTTATGTATATTTATTACATAGCAAAAATGAAACCTTAGAAAAATTCAAAGAATTTAAACTCGAGGTCAAAAATCAGCGTAAAACAACTATTAAAATAGTTAGAAACGATAGAGGAGGCGAGTATGATGGTCCATTTAATACATTTTGTAAAGAACATGGAATAATCCATCAAACTACCGCTTCTTATTCACCAGAGTTTAATGGAGTTGCTGAACGCAAAAATCAAACTCTAAAGAGATGACAAATGCAATATTGCAGGAATCTGAGTTATCCCAAAATATGTGGGGGGAAGCGTTGCTGACAAAAATATATCCTCAATAAAATTCCAAACAAAGTAACTGGTAAAACTCCATACAAAGTAACTGGTAAAACTCCATACAAATTATGGAAAATTAATTTATCTTCGTATAAATACCTCAAAGTGTGGGGATGCTTGGCAAAAATGGCAGTACCGCCACCAAAAAAGTCACTATTGGACCTAAAACAGTGGATTGCATCTTCATTGGATATGCACATAACAGGAATGCTTATCGATTTCTGGTACATAAATCTGAAATATCAGACATTCATGTAAATACAATCATGGAATCAAGAAATGCAACTTTCCTCAAAATTAATTTTCCATGCAAGGAAAAACAAGGTTCAAAACGGACGCGAGAGAAAGAGACGATGACAATGACACATAAATTGAGACAAGCGTCAAAATTTCTAAAAATGATACTTCATAAAATGAAAAAGAAGATGAATCTAGAAGGAGCAAAAGAGTTCGAAAGAAAAAATCTTTTGGTGAAGACTTCTTAATTGCATTTTTAGTATAAAATGATCCAAAAACTTTGGCAGAAGCCATGTCTTCAACATACGCTCTATTTTGGAATAAAACCGTCAAAATTGATTTGATTCTATCATGAAAAATTATACATGGTATATAACGGATTTATCACCAGGTTGTAAAGTACTAGGAAGTAAATGGATCTTAAAATAGAAACTACCATGATGGAATACCTGGTAAATACAAAGTTAGACTTGTAGTTCAAGGATTCTGACAAAATGAAGGCTTTGACTATTTTGATACATATTCTCCAGTAATGAGAATAACATCAATAAGGCTAATCATAGCAATTGCAGCCTTAAGAGATCTAAAAATCCATCAAATGGATGTAAAAACTATCTTTTTAAATGGTGATTTACAAGAGGAAATTTACATGAAATAACCTGGGGGCTTTGTTATTTCTGGACAACAAGAAAAAGTTTGTCGACATGTAAAGTCACTTTATGGGCTTAAACAAGCTCATAAACAATGAAACGAAAAATTTGACAATACAATGCTCTCAAATGGTTACAAAATTAATGAATGTGATAAATGCATATACTACAAAACTATCAAAAAAGCGTATGTTTTGCTATGTCTATATGTAGATGATATGTTCATTATTGGAAGCAATAAAGACATCATTAATAAAAAAACATGCTCAAAGGAAAATTTGAGATGAAAGATATGGGATTAGCAGATGTTATTCTCGGGGTTAAAGTCACAAGAAATTCAAACGGATTATCTTAACTCAATCTCATTATGCTCAAACAATATTAGAGAGATTTTAAAATTACTCTAATAGTACTGCAAAAACTCGGTTAGATCCCCAAATGCACTTGACAAAGAATTTAGGTGAAGCTGTTTCACAAAACGAGTATGCACGTGTGATTGGAAGTCTCATGTACTTGACCAATTGTACGAGATCAGATCTAGCCCATGCAGTAAACGTACTTAGTCGTTATACAAGTAATCTAGGTCATACACACTGGAAAGCTATAACGAGAGTACTCAATTACTTACGCTACACCAAAGATTTTGGACATCACTATGGTAAAGAACCATCGGTTTTAGAAGAATACAGTGATGCTAACTGGATATCAGATTCTAAAAACTCAAAATACACAAGTGGATATATCTTTACACTAATAGGAGCAACAATTTCATGGAAATCTACCAAGCAAACAGTATAAACCAAATCCTCCATGGAATCTGAGTTCATAGCCTTAGACAAAGCAGAAGAAGAAGCCGAATGGCTTATAAATTTTTTTGGAAGATATTCCTATGTAGGAGAAACATGTATCATCTATATGCATACATTGTGATAGTCAAACAGCTATAGCTCGGGCTCAAAATAGTCTCTACAAAGGTAAATCTCATCACATCAGAAGACAACATAAAACCATTAGACAGCTTATCTCAAATGGTGTAATCACAAATGAATACATTAAATCGGTTGACAACCTAGCGGATTCATTCACTAAAGGTTTGTCATGAGATGTTGTTGCTAAATCATCAAAAAGAATGGGTTTAAAGTCTATAACGAATGAGGATGCTTGATTGCAACCCTACCTATCATGACTGCAGATCCCAAGACGTAGGTTCAAAGAGAAAACAAAATCAAACATAATCCACGACAAGCACTTTGAGACAAAGTAGTCTCTTCCCAGGTCCTAAAGATGATAAAAGTGCTAACGAATGTGTCAAGAATAACCATAAGCTTTTAATGATTCCATAGCTTTTAAAGCGGAGTATTACTCAATACTTTACATGGTAAATCACCTAATGATTGTGAAATGGGGCTATTTATAGGAGAATGGATGTAATGCTATATTCTCTAAGTTCACTCATGAAAACTAGGGAAAGTTCAGGGTCACAATAAACACAATAGAGAACTAAGTTCTACGAGAAAATGAAGTTGCGTTATGCATGTTGTCTCGGTCTACATAAAACACCGGTTGGTTCAAGATATCATGTTCACCCTCTGGTAAAGTAAACCTGACATATATTAACTATGAGTGATTCAAGTCTTAAAAATGTCACCAACTCAAACACAATAAATTTTTCGCAGACACTCTCGATAAGTCTGTCTAGTATAATCAGGATTAGTTTAAGTATAGTAACTAGAGTCCATCGAATATGCATTTAGTCTGCATATGTTTAGAGTCATTTCTATTCATGTGGGAAATTATTGGATCAATAAAAGCCAATGGGTTTTATTAAAATATAAACAAAATTGACATGGGTATAAGCCCAAAAGAAATGTCACTTAAATGAATGGGGGAAAGGAGTATAAGTCCCACATCATGGAATATAGAGTCTGAGGGGATATATATATATATGTGTGCTCATATGACTTAGTTCAGATCTGGTCGGACGGCGGCGGCGCGCGCGTGGGCGTGAGCTTGGGCGTAGGCTTAGGCTTGGGCTTGGGCTTGGGCTTGGGCTTGGGCTTGGGCTTGGGCTTGGGCTTGGGCTTGGGCTTGGGCTTGGGCTTGGGCTTGGGCTTGGGCTTGGGCTTGGGCTTGGGCTTGGTCTTGGTCTTGGTCTTGGTCTTGGTAGAGAGCCTCCGACCCAATAAGATTTTTTTTGGACCAAATTAAGCTCAACGTTTTGCCATTTTATTTTCAAAAAAACAACATGACTTTTGTGTACAAACGACATGTAGTCCTTTTAAAAGCGACATGAAGTTTATCTGTTCGAAATGGATCATAACCAAGTCAACAGAAGAAAGATCTTGCATAGTAAGTTTCTCAATGCATAACTCCCACGATTTTTGAGATATTTTCGCAAAACGTCTGCAACCGTTTCGAAAATCAAATCTCCTTCTTCTCTTTAAATACTCATCTCTTCCTCATTCATGATACATACTTTTCACATCGAAAACCAACAGAGAAAAATCCCTTAGCGTAAGTCAATAGTTCGAGAGTGTTTCGTAGATTCTATAGTTCCTCAAGACGATCACAAGTGAAGTGTGATTTTGTCTTACATGGTTGTATTATGGGACTCAATATTTGTACAGTTCCATCTCACTACAGAGCGTATATTTAGAGTTAAGGAAAAAAATCATATCTCGCCTCCATGTTCATTTCTGAAAAATATTTTTCTTATCGGTTTCATTTTGTCTTTTGATCCGTGATTTTCCATAACATTGTTTTGTTTATATCAGTTCGGTTTTCTGGCTTCTACAATTACTAGAGCGAATTTTTTTTATTAATAAGACTTAATCAGTGATTAAGGATTTGTTGACATAAGGTGCTCTTGCTCTTGTTTGTTCTTATTCTTACTGCAGTGAAAAATTCAGGTAATTGGAGAGAAAGAAATCATTTTCAGTGGGTGCTCTCTCCTTCGAACATTCAATCAAATTCAAGTAAAAAATACAGATTAAATAAATAATACAAATCAAATGCAGATCAAATTGATAATACAAATTAAATGCATATCAAAACAAATTTAAATTTATTACTAAATTATTAATATATGATTGAAAGTTTGAATATAAAAATAAGTAAAATTAAATATCAAAACTTAAAATTCAAGTTCTTAAATATGAATTATAAAAATACAAATTACCAAATAAAACAATTAGACTAAGTTATATAAAATACTATAAAACAACAATTCATACATGGATAAACCACTAGTGTATTAGGTCAAATTGGTCTACCAGAGATCGTAGAGATTCAAGGATCTTCTCATACCCGTATCTGAAAACCCGAGTGCACTTTCTGTTTGATCCTCAAGATCAACAAAGGTCTAATTTCCATCAAACTCGTCCAGGCGTAAGAAAGACTCTTAGTGGCTGTTGCTAGCAAAAGCGAACATAATCGATGATACTTTCCCCGCAAAACTCTTACAAGAAGAGATTCTGAGAATTATATAAATCTCTACAGTTATTTTGCTAGTAAAGCCAGCTTAAGTGCATGAATTATTATTAATCTGATGCCACCTTCCTCTTTAGGACAACACAATTGCTCCCACTTCGTCCAATGCATTCCTCTTTTGGGTGGGATTGTGCTCCACCAGAATCGTTCACTGGCACTTGCTATTTTTTCAAAAATATCCAAAGAGAGTAGAAAGCGAGAGATGATGTATGTTGGTATTGCTAATGTTATAGTCTTTATAAGAATATCTTTCTACCTTTTGTTAACCATCAAGCTGACCATTCATTCTATGATCAATTATGTCTTTTAGAGACACAATAACCTACACTTTGATCCACTTATATCCTATGGAATCCCAAATAAGTTCTCGTTCTTCTTCATTGTCAATTCCCAAAGTGGATTTGATTTCTTGGTTTATACTCTCTAGAACTCTTTTGCCAAAAAGAAGCTATGACTTTTACTGCTTTCATAACCTCATCCCATTTACAGGGTTCCGCTTTACAGAAGAAAATGTTATCATCAACAAATAGAAAATAAGACACCTGAGTGCTAAAATACAGACAAAATACACAAAAATACAAACAAAATAAATGAAATCGGAAGTGTACAACACGTGAAAAGCCTCACCCGCGAGAGCTGTCAGTGTATTCTCTAGTTCTAACTACCTAAGACTTTAAGACCTAGTTGAGTTGGAACTCGATAACAAAAACGAAGAGTGACTAATTTGCTCTAAGTGCTCAGTTGATGTGTAAAATTTTATGTGTCTTTTTCACTTTGTCTTAGCTCTCCTTATATATGCCTATAAGTTCGCCGCATTTTCCCTTTCTGCCCTTGATTCGAGTTTATCTCTCCACTGGAACTTTCCTTATTTTCTCTGTCTTCATGTTTATCTCGAAAATTTAATATTTATCCTCTTTTTCTTTTATTTTCCATCAAAAACTAAATAGACCGTCATTGTTATTGGGCCAATTCTCGAGTTTTAAATCATAAGTGGGCTTTTATCGTGTCTTAGACTACTTGGGTTGTTTTATAGTTTTACGCGTTTCTACGATTATATTTTGGGAGAATAAGTTTTTCGTATTTGTAAATCCATACATTTCCGTGTAGGATGATGTTATGCTAATCATTCCCGCCTCGTTAATTGTTTGAAAGTTTACAAGAAAATATGTCGTGTTAGTTTTTATCATAAAATTTTGATGGAAACTATGATTGAGACAAAACGAAAGGTGAAACCCGAAGGATAGAACTATAAGTGAACAATGAGGGTAAGGTGATATAGAGAAGGGTTTGGAGGCACCTTGATGTTGAAACTATCCAAAGATGAGCTCATCTCGCCATGACGGCGAGACAGACCGGGGTGAGGTCGTCTCGCCGTGATGGCGAGACGGACAGAATGGCATTGTCTCGTCCTCATGGTGAGTTGGACGGAATGGCATGGTCTTTCCCTCATGGCGAGATGGACAGACATCATGGTCTCCCCCTCATGGCGAGACTGGCAAGACGGCATGGTTTCACCCTCATGGCGAGACAGACAAGACGGCATGGTTTTCCCTCATGGCAAGATGGACGAGACGGCATGGTTTGGCCCTCATGGCGAGACGGATGGATGGCGTGACGGATGGAAGGCATAGTCTCGTCCTCGTGACGAGATGGACGGCTGGTCTCTCCCTCTCGGCGAGATGGACAGATGGCTAGCCTCAACCTTTCGGCAAGATGAACAGACGGCATGGTCTCACCCTTATGACGACATGGGTCGGTCGAGATGTCGTCTCGTTTTGTCGTACGTTTGAAGGTCGTTTGTTAAAAGATTGCGAGAATCTTTTGCGAGGACTTGTTGCTTTAATTCTTTTTTGATTCATACGAGGTTTTAGTTCTCACAATCTTTTTATCTTAAGAAAGAGAAGATTTCTCTGTAGTTTCTAGACGTTGATTCCGTCGTGACCGATTTTGACCCTAACAATTATTATGCACAAGCTACAGCTAAATCCCCTAAACCAGCTAGAAATGCAGAAAGAGGGAAATTCGCTCCTGAACGGGATGCCATCATCAACGAAAAAAGTCAAGGATCTATGTAATTCAAGGTTCATTAGAGAGGTGCAATTCCCAGAATGTCTTGCCAATGTTGCAATTGTCCAAAAGAAGAATGGCAAATGGCGATTCTACAAAGATTTCACTGACTTTAAACCCAAAGGATCCATTTCCTCCACCTCATATCGACATGTTAGTCGATGCAACATATGGATATCACCTGATGAGCTTCATGAATGCTTTCATCGGATACAAACAGTTATTAATACACCGAATGATCAAGAGAAAATATCATCTATGACGTCTAGGAGCATCTACTGCTACAAAGTTATGCATTTAGTCTGAAGAATGCCGGCTCCACCAACCAGAGACTGGTGAATATGATGTCAGATGAAAAAATAGGCCAAACTATGGAGGTCTACATAGATAATATGCTCGTTAAATCACTAGAACCAGAAGACCATATACACATCTCCATCAAGAAATCTCCACGCATAGGAAGTACATCATGAAGCTCAACCCGGCTAAGTGCTCATTTGGAGTATGTTCTGAGAAATTCCTAGGGTGCATAGTCACTCATCGGGGTATCAAAGCTAACACGGAAAAATAAGAGCAATCTACGCGATTCCCTCACCAAAAAACTTGAAGGACATGAGGAAACTAACAAAAAAGATGGCAACCGTTGGTAGATTCATCTCCAAGCTCTTAGATAAATCCCACTCCTTCTTCGAGGCCATAAAGAAACCAAAGTATTTCAAATGGAAAGGAAAGTACGAAGACACTCTCAAACTAAATGAGTTAACCACGCCTTCTCTGTTATCCAAACCACATAATGGAGAAATATTGCTACTCTACTTAGTGGTGTCTGAGCACCTAGTGAGTGCCATCCTGGTGCAAGAGGAAGGAAGCAGGCAATGCCAGATATACTATGTCAATATGTCACTACTTGACGCAGATACATGGTACAGTAATGATATATCCCAAGATCTGGGTCGTCCAGATGGTTGTTTGAAGTTCAAACCGGATCGCCCTTGATGTGGTCGATGGGTCGATATGGCCTATAACCAACTTGATAACCTGAAACAGAGTGAAATGAAATGAGATATGAATTAAATAATAAATAAACATATAATAATAAGGTGATAAGATGAGAAGGAAGATCGATGGTAGAAGGAATGGAGCTAGGCTTGTTGGTTGTATAACACTCTGAACCTTTGCTGGTGGATGAGAGGAAGCGATGGATAGATGATTGACTCTATCCATCTGGTGGGATGACTGACTCTCTCAATATGTGTACTAAGTATATTTTATTTGCACAAACAAATTAGACTCACAAATCAATAGAACAACAAAGAATTACACTTCGAATCCTAAAGAACGATACTTTATTCAAAGACAAACTTTGATAAAAAAAAATAAATAAACTTTATATTTCTTAGATGATTGAAGGATAATTTGTAAAAATAAATAGAATGAGATTATATAGGTTGTGGTCTTTTCTCAGAATTACAAAACTAAGGAAAGATAATCAAGTAATCAAAAACTAACCATTGGAGCCTTTTGTGGGATTTTTGGTCCAAGTAAAAAATCTGATTCTTCTTGAACCTAGAAGGTTTTAGGAGATAATTATCTGCCTTGAGATCTTCTTGGGTTCTTAATATGTGTTGGTCACGTCTGTTAATTGACTAGAAAATAGCTGTTGGAGTTCGATTGCCCAAAGTTCCAAATAAGGCAAATTGAAGTGAAAGAGGATTCTCGTAATCCTCTTGATTTTGGTACATGGTAGGACGTCTAAGATACCTGATGGATGGTATGGAGTATTTTCCATAAGAGTTTTCCTTGGGTTCACCCCCTAGGGTGAACCTCTAGGGTCACCACCCAATCAAAATTCTACACGTCATATTATATTTAAAAAATATATATATATATATAGAAAATAATGGAAATTAAAAAAAATATAATAACGTTGCTAACACCGTTAGTAAAACCCTAAATCATAAACACTAGACTCTAAACCCTAAATAAAAAAACCCTAAACCCTAAAAAACCTAAATCCTAAATACTAGACTTTAAACCCTAAACTCTTGGGTAAACCCTAAATATTTGGGTAAACACTAAACCCTTGGGTAAACCCTAAACCCTTGGGTAAACCCTAAACCCTTGGGTAAACCCTAAACCCTTGGGTAAACCCTAAATCCTTGGGTAAATCTTAAACCCTAAAGTAACTCATATTACTATTATTTATGGTTTACCCTAAGATTTAAGATTTACCCAAGGGTTTAGGATTTACTCAAGGGTTTAAGGTTTACCCAAGGGTTTAGGATTTACCCAAGGGTTTAGGGTTTACCCAAGGGTTTAGGGTTTATTCAAGGGTTTAGGGTTTATTCAAGGGTTTAGGGTTTAGAGTTTATTATTTATGATTTAAGGTTTTACCGACAATGTTAACAACAGAATTCTTTTTTTTAATTTATCTTGTTTTTTATTTATTTTTACCTTTTTAATAAAAAAATATAGTATGATGTGGCAAATTTCAATTGGGTGGTGAACCTATAAGTTCACCCTAGGGGTGAACCCAAGAATAAATCTTTCCATAAATAGGTTTGGGTTGAATCAAACTGAAGGAGTAGAAGACCTTCCTCAAATAATGTCAGTTTGGTCAATGTAAGCAAACCAGGTATATCTTCTCGTATGATTGGGATCCGCCTGATTCATATTGGTCTGATGCTTCCTAAGATGTTTTAGAGTGCTTCTTAATGACTTAGAGATTAGATTGGTAACCATTCCTGAGTTTGGTTTGTTGAGAAACATGGATCATCCAAATAAGAAAAATGAAGAACTGGTTTGGCATTGTTTATAAAATTGATCATAACTTCTAATTTATGTGGTGATTTCTTCTCATTTTGGGCTTGTTGGAAAGTTAAGAGATCCATATTGAAACATTTGATTGGATTTGGTTTGTCTGTTTCTTTATTGGACTTGAATATTCTTCTAAAGACGGGTACTTGCAGATGGGCATGATGGGAAACCTTTGACTCGTAAAATTTATATCTTCCTGGTCCATGAATATTTTGGCATCACTCTAATTTATCCTGAAACTTTATTGAGTGTAGAGTCCATGAAAATTGATCTAATGGTTAAAACCCTCCTGGTTTGTAAGATATGGCATTTTTAGTGTACATACATTATGGTTGGTTCCTTGACTGGTTGAGTGGGGTGTTGGATCGACCTCTAATTTAGCTACTAGTTTGATGTCCCAATCATACCCTCCCCCTTAAAGTAATTTTGACTTCGAAACTGGATAACCTGCACCAAAATAGTGCAAGTCAGCTTTCATTCTCTTTTGGTAGTTTAGAACCTTACCTTGATATGATATCGGTTATGGTGGCTCTTCTTTGAGAATATATGATAAGATCACGCCTCTTATCTGGACATGTTAATTGCATCTATTATGGATGTGATGCTTCTTCAAAGTTTCCGTGGCCTCCTTTTGTTCTTATTTGGAGTTGACTCTCCTAACAACATAAGATCATCCAGTGGGATTTTTTTTGTAGTTTTCTTCGTTACAACCTGAAATAATCTCAACATCTTGGATAAAAATCAAGTGCATTATATCTGTTCTTTTAGTATTATAACATAATATGTAAGGTTAAATGTGTCCTGCAAAACCAGTGTATTAGCACAAACTAACCTCAACCACACGTATCTCTTCCCACTTTATGGCTCAGACTAATCAATATTTTTATCATTCAATCTATCTTTTGAGATATGCCAAGCTATATCTCTGATGCTAGTATAATCATGATGTATATTATGATGTTAACATTGTGATCAATTCAAGCTTCAACCATGGCGTTTATGTCTTCTCGCGTCGCCGTACTATGTTATTGCTTCAAAACCGCATGGGAGCCTCAACCAAGCTCGATCTCCAAGATGTCGCGGTCATTTTCCTCAAATCTAAAATGAAACCTAAAATGATCTAAATAAACTCAAACAAGATACTCAAAATCATCTCTTAAAATGATTAGAATATCATTACTTGTGCAACATATAAATGAAACCGTGTACATGTGATTTTTTGTAAAACATTTGTGAGTCTTTGAGTAGAAGATGTCGACCCGTTCTTCCACTTCTCGATATTAATTTTCTCTTTTTCTTCTCTAGTCTTCATCAAGAACCAGCTTTTGGATCTACAAAACTCAAATTTTTAATCGAAATTTGGGTTTCTATAAACAATCATTTTATGTACAGAGATTCAAAGTTGATAAGTACATAGTCCTGCGTTGGACATAGTCCCACATGTACGCTGAATTTTAACAGTATCCATGTGTACATAAACATGTGTACACCTAAATCCAGTAAGAGACTGGGCTACAAAATCAATATAAAGTGATAGAGAATATCTCAGATAGTACAGATGGTGGTTGTGAGTTATCCAAATCATGGTCTCATCATGTTTCAGTAGAAGAGATCGATCAAATTCAAACTTTGTCTTATCTTCGATGATGTTTACTCAAAAGGCAACTTCTGAATGAGGTTAAACCACCATAATCAAAAACATAACAAACATGCATGTATACATGTAGCTCGAATTTAATATTGTTAATTTATGTTTCATCTTCTTCTTCATCTAAATGTAGTTCTCTTTCTTATAAGATTAATTTTAGAAATGTATACATGTAGATGTTTATGCACGTGTACATGTAGATTTTATAAAAAAAATGAACATATAAATTGTATAATCATTTTGTTTCGGTGTCCACGAACCTAGATTGTACACATGTACATTAAACTCATATGTTGTCAACACTTATGATGTTTACATGTACACTAAATCTACATATATGTGGCCATGTTGTAGGGTTAATAATTTGATTTAGGTTTAAGTGGTTAGGATTTATTATAAGGAGATATTGAGTTGTAAATCTGAGCTCTCATGTTCACATATATGTAATATAGTGTTTTGTGAATGTGTACAATTAAGTTCAATAATACAATTAAGGTTTCAAGTACAATTAAGTGAAAATATACAATTAATATAGTGTTTATTGGAAGTGTACAATTAAGTGCAATGGTAAAAAGCTTCTCTTTAGTCTTCTTAAATTTTGATTGGCGCAACTGATGATAAAACAATAGCAGTATGCTGCAGAAACTGTATGATACAAAAATTGTATGCTCTCATTAAAGTTTTTAATAAAGTGATTGGTAAATCAGTAGCAATATACCATTTAAAATTAGCATACAAGTTAGTATATAATATATTTTAAATTATAATATATATTAATAATATATTTATTATTAAAATAACAAATCTTATTTAATAAAATAAATTAAATTAAATTTTAAATATAAAATATTATTATTTTAAAAAACTAAATGTATAATTTATTTAAAAATGTAAATTTTATTTAAAACATTATAACAACTTTGATATAAAATTAATTTTAAATATTATTAAATAAAATAAATAAATTATATATTATTTATCATAATTTATTTATTCGTAGAGCTGTAAATAATTCATCTATAATATTATCATAAAAATTGATATATGATATATAATTTATTTATTTCTAAATAATATAGATACATTTATTTTATAATATATAATATATATTATTTTATGTTTTTTATTAAAATAATGAATGATATGTGTAATATATAAATTATATTATGTTTTAAATGTGAAATATTATTCTTTTAAAAAGTAAAAAATATTTAAACACAATTTTTATTTTTATTTTAATATAATTTTAATTATAGAAATAATTTTTATATTATTAAATAAAAATAAATAAATTATATATAATTATTTTAAAAAATTTATATATTTTAACTACAAATGCTTTACCAAAAACTTCATATGAAAGCATTGAGCAAAGAACATTGAGCAAAGAGTATTTGGAGAGCATTAGCATCTTGTAAATGCTTTTCTAAATGTTTATATGACAAATGTTGATTGGATAATAACGAATATAATGCTTTTGCTTTCTGCCAATCAAATCCTTAGTCTCTGGTTTGATTAACGTTCGCAATCTAAATTTTACTTCAATTTTTTTTAAAGAATGACAATTTTATAATAATATCATTTTCTTCGTATTAGAGTTTCATGTAAATATATCTCAGATCCGCCATTGATTTTTATCATTCAATCTTCATTATATTTTGTGTTTTTACCTCCAGTACTTATAATTTTTGTATAGATTAACTGATTAGCACCCAAAACCAAGAAAAAAAACAAAAGATTGTTTTTATTCGCAGAGCCTTCAATGAATGTCAACAATACTCAACATCGAGATGAAAAACAAAGGATGCAACTTAGCAGAGAATTGGGTTTAGCTCCAAGACAAATCAAGTTTTGGTTTGATAACCGAAGAACACATAATAAAGTTTTCAACTTTTGACTATCTTTCATCCTCGATTTGTCCTTAGTTTTGTTTCTCCAATTATTTCTTTTTGCAGGCAAAAAGCGAGAAAGCTAATAATTTTGCACTCAAATTTGTTGTTTAGGACTTTAAGATTTTACACTTAAACGTAGGCCTGGGCATTGGGGTCCCAATCGGTTTTCGGTTTTATCCAATCGGGTTTCGGTTTTTCGGGTTTATCAAAATCAGCCCTATTCAGATTATATGAAAATTCGGTCCGGGATCGGTTCGGGTTTTCTCGGATTCGGTTCGGGGTTAGTAAATGTTTAAAGAACCGGTACAACCCGATATACTTTCGGGTTCAGGTCCCAATCGGTTCTTCGGTTTAAAAATACCTAATTTGTACCTACTTTGTAACCAAAACATAAGTAAAATCAGTTATTCGATTAAAAAGTACATGATTTGTACCTATTTTGCAACCAAAACATAAGTAAAATCGATTCAAAAATTGAAAAGAACATCAAGCATGATTATCCAAAATCAAACGAAAGATAAACATAGCTACTGATAGAAAAAAATCAAATAATTGACAACACAAAACGAAAACCAAGTTCTCATGAAATGAAAAATATTATTCAATGAAAATAAAACAAAAATCTAAAAACTTCAAGTTTCAACCATCACCTTCAATCATCAAGACGCTAAGCATGAAACTCTTAAACATAAAGCTCAATAATAAAAAATTAGACATATAATAAAGTAAACAATAAAAACTACATTTCGAGAAACACAAATTTTTCTCAAGTCGACCTAACCAAAATATATATTAAGCTAAGTATTTGAATTAATTATTCATGTATTAGATAATTATTTTAGATGTTCAATAATATATTGGTGTGTTTTTGATACATATTAGGAATAATTGAGATCATGTTTGGTACAAGTTATTTAGGGGGATTTTGAATTGGTTCGGGTTCTATCGGATATCCATTTAAGTTCGGGTTCGGTTCGGATAATACCCATAATCCGAATACCATAAAATAAGATCCATTCGGTATTTATGTCGGGTTTGGATCGGTTTGGATTTATTTTTATCGGATCGGGTTCGGTTCGGGTTTTCGGGTTCAGTTTATTTGCCCAGCCCTACTTAAACGTAACTAAAATCTTGCAATATATGTCATGTAATATTTATGAGTAACGAGTTTGATTATAGGATATGTGTGGCAAAAATAACTCTGAAATTTCTTGATAGAAAGACTCGAAACCAAATCACCTAAATAACTCTGATTTTTTTGCGAATAGTTTACCAAATCATCTATTGATTTTATTATAATTTTAAACTTCAACTAAAATCATTCAAATAACTTAAAAACATTGGAAACCCAGTCAAGTTCAGCTTGGCTAGCAGGGATGTCGGCTTGAAGATTCATTCGATCGGCTCGATCTCACGGCTGATCGACTGATCGACCCGTCGACGACTCAACGGGCCTTCGTTCGGCTTTAAAGCCCATCGAGCACGGGCTCGGGCTCCGGCCCTTAGGGTAAACAGGCCATAGGGAGAACGAAAGGAAAGCCAGTCGAAGGTATAAAAAACAAGGAAGGGAGAAGAGAAAGGGATCAACAAATAGATATTAAAACACTGACGGCAAAATTACGGTTTTACGACCAATCGAACCTCCGTGTATTCTCGTTGCCGCTTTCAATAAAGCTCCTATCCTTATTCTTTTCCTTGAAATCTCATTGTATTTACGTTCGTTATCGCATACTGATCAATAAAAACGTTTTTGAAGAACCCACAATCGAGTTTAGTTTCCTTTCTATTGATCTAACCAAACTCGAATTCAACATTTGGGTATACTTTTACATTTAAAATCAAGTTTTGAATCATATTTGGCAAATTTCCTATGAAAAATAAAATCTAAATTAATAGAGTAGATCACTCAAATTATTTTAAAACTCACCTAAATCCCACCAAAATTAAAACACTCTGCAACTCCTTAAAATTCTCAATTTAATACATCCCCTAAATTTACATTAATTAATCTTATGGATATAATTTTTTATAATCATTTTTTAAAAATTATTTTTTAGAAATCATAGAAAATTTCTCTATATTCTGCAGTTAAAATATTTTGCTCCAGTTTTAACAATCAGAAAGAAAAACATTTAACACATTGTGCAGAGAAAAAAAAAGAAGAGAAAAGCATCTAACACACATAAAAATGTACTGTATAATATAAAGAATACAAAAAGGAATGAAAAATTGGCGCTTGGGGATTGGCCGTTGTAAAAGGAAGAAGAGGAAAGTGGTATGTCTTCTTCCTTGAATCTAGGTTTCCTTTCATTTCTCGTATTCTTCTAGATTCCACTGGACGTTAACTGATTCTTTCACCTTGCGTGATCTTAATCGACGAAGATGACTATCTGTGATTCGATGATGGAAAACCATGTTCTCGAGGAAGAGAGACGTATTGTGACGGAGCTGCTTAGCGAAGCCGAAGATCATCTGCAAGAGGGCAACTTGTATTTCGTCATCTCTAACAGGTCTCCACATTCTTAGCACATCATCGTACTCATGATCTTGGCAGTATATCTTTATGTTTTCTTTTACAAGTTACATTCTTGATGTTTAGATTTTGACGTTAGTGCAGGTGGTATACAAGTTGGCAGAGATGTGGTAGAGAGCCTTTGGATGTTACTAGGCCCGGTCCGATTGACAATCATGATATTATTGATAGCCAAAGTGACGCTAGTGATCCGCAGCTTTGTAGGATGCTTGAGGAAGGTGTCAACTACGTTCTTGTTCCTGAACAAGTTTGGAAAAAACTCGTGGAATGGTATTTGTTTTCTCTGATACTACTGCATGGGTTCAGTTCTCTACGCTTATTGCATCTACCATTCCTCTCATCTATGTCTTTCAGGTATAAAGGAGGTCCTGCAATACAGCGAAAGTTAATCTGTCAAAGGTTTCAGAGCGAGAGCTACAGCGTGGAGGTTTACCCACTCTGCCTTAAGCTGACAGACAGTAGAGACGAAAGCAGTGCAACCATAAGGTTGAGCAAACAGGTATTGGTCAATGTTGCCCTCTCTTCCAACTCTGTTTTTGTGCTTTGTTCCCTTCTGATATGGATTATGGTGATGTATCAGGCTTCTGTAAGTCAACTATATGAGATGGTTTGTTCTGCAAGAAGTGTATCAAAAGAAAAGGTGTCTGCTCTAAACCTTTTTCTCTTCTTCCTTTGTGTTGGGAGATGATACATTCAACTATTTAATTCAGAGAGGTAATGGTTGCTCCATGTTTGATTATATGTATAAGTAGGCTCGCATCTGGGATTACTTCGAGAAAAAGAAAAGCGTACTCTTGGATCCTTCATCTGAAAGAACCTTGGAGGAATCGTGCCTTCAAGTAGACCAGGATGTAAGTGTCTGAGTTCATGACAGCTTTTGATGGTTAAAAGGCCACACTGAAGATTTTGTATTCCATGCAGATTCTTCTTGAAGTTGATGAGAATGCGTCTTCTAAGTATGACATGAGCTCGGCGGGAAATGAGCTAGCTCTTGTACCTGTAGGGCCTACGATATCCGATGCTACGAATACTATGCTTGGTGAAGGGACCTTTTCTAATGGTTACTCCTTGAGTGATTCTGGGAAAAGAGAGAAGAGAGGCTTAAGAGGATTACAGAATTTGGGAAACACGTGTTTTATGAATAGCACTCTTCAGTGTTTGGCTCATACGCCTCCTTTCGTTGACTATTTCTTGAAAGATTACAGAGATGACATAAATGAAGATAATCCTTTGGGAAAGCGAGTAAGTAACTTGAGTTGGTTTGTTTATATTTTCCCCGTGTGAAAATTTATTTATAACGGATCGGTATGCAGGGTGAGCTTGCGACTGAGGTTGGTGAGCTTTTGAAGAAACTGTGGTCTTCTGGACAAAATGCAGTTGCGCCACATTCTTTTAAGACAAAACTGGCTAGTTTTGCACCGCAATTTAGTGGTTATAATCAGCATGATTGTCAAGTAAGTCATGTGCTACTAAGAGAAAACATACCTGGAAACGAATGTCTTACTAATATTAACTCTTTGGTTTCCAGGAAATGCTTTCTTGCCTATTGGATGGGCTTCATGAAGACTTGAACAAGGTTAAACAAAAACCTTACATTGAATTTAAAGATTCAGATGGTCTTCCAGATGATGAACTAGCCGAAGAAATGTGGAAATATCACAAGGCTCGTAATGATTCCGTGATTGTTGATGTCTGCCAAGTAAGCAATCCTTCTTCGCCTCTTTTGTAACCTCTGTTCCTCCTGAATGTGTTATTTCTCTTTCATGAGCTTTGAAGTTTCTGCACCTTCTCTGTATGTTCTGATCGTTTCTTATATGCTGTATGTGATTTCACTCTAGGGACAATACAAGTCAACACTTGTCTGCCCAGATTGTGGAAAAATTTCAATCACCTTTGATCCCTTCATGTACTTAACTTTGCCGTTGTCAACAAGTCTCACTCGGTCAATGACTGTTTCAGTGTTTTACGGCGACGGTAGCCGTTTTTCGACGTCATACCCAGTAACAGTTCCTAAAGATGGTTCATTGAGAGATCTAAGTAATGCATTAGGCGCTTCTTGCGGCTTGAAAGACGATGAAAGCCTTTTACTCGCAGATGTAATAATTTTGTCGTTGTCCTTAGCTTTTCATGTAAAAAACTGAACTAAAATGTTGGATTTTTCCTTTCAGGTGTATGCTCACAAGGTCTTTAAATATCTTGAGACTCCACTGCAGTCTCTGAGGGAGATAAGAGACAACGACCGTATTGTGGCATATAGGTTCAACAAGATGCACAGAGGACCAGGAAAAGCCAAACTTGAAATTCTTCACTGGGAGCAGAAACAGTAAGCATTCAAGAATTCTTCTTTTTCGACTTTAGATTCTGTTATCTTTCAAATCTCACAGGTCTGATTTTGGCAGAGACGCAGAGAGTTCTGGAAAGTTATTTGGAATTCCCCTTGTTACTTATGTCAACACAGAACGACATAGTGGAAGTGACATTGATGCCATCATTTCTGGATTACTGTCACCTCTACACCGGACTCATTCATCATCTACCGTCCATGTTCCAGAGGATGCTACAGTTGGTGAAAAAGAGTTATCTTTCAGCGTCTTCTTGTTAGATCGTTATTCTTCCAGTCTCAAGCCACTTGAGTCCGATTTTGTTCCGAATCCTCTTAGTGCTACAAGACTTGTAGTCAAGTGGGACGAGAAAGAGCATGAAAAATATGATTTGGGAAGCTACTTCAATGATCTACCTGAGGTCTCTAAAGCAACTTCCTCGGTGACCGAAGAGGTTTCTTTGTTTTCATGCTTGGAAGCCTTTCTAGCAGAAGAGCCTCTCGGACCAGATGATATGTGGTGTTGTCCTGCTTGCAACAAACACAGACGAGCGAACAAGAAGCTGAACTTGTGGAAGTTGCCAGAGATTCTTGTGGTCCACCTAAAACGATTCACCTATACCATACTTTTAAAGAGTAAGATTGATACGTTCGTGGATTTTCCGATTCATGACTTAGATTTAAGCAAGTACGTGAAGAATGAAGAGGGTGAGTCGTATCTTTACGAACTGTATGCGATTAGCAATCATTACGGTGATATGGGAGGTGGTCACTACACCGCTTATGCTAAGGTTTTGTGCCATATAAATTGATCTTTTGTTATTTTGCATGCTTAATGAGTATAATGACAAATGTGTGGGGCTGTTTCTTTCTGCAGTTGATGGACGAGAACAAGTGGTATGAGTTTGATGACAGCCGTGTTTCAGCTGTAGATGAGTCTAAAATCAAGACTTCGGCTGCATATGTTTTGTTCTATCGAAGAGTGAGAAGTGAGTCAGAAACACCGAATATGGATGAGGATTAGCTCGGAAAATTCCTTTGCATTCTTCAGGATTCATGACCAAATTTGCTACTTTGCTCAAGATTCATTCATTGATTCTAAAGATTGTTTGATTAGGGCTTTTACCTTGTTCCTAGCGAGGGAAAGTTTTTGGGAAACAGATTACAGAGTATATAGGTGGGTGGGGGGATAAACTGGCATATTGTTGTTCTTCTTACATTTGCAAAGTGACGGTGGTTAACTAATTACGACAAGTTAATGTTGCAACAGATTATTTGGTCTTAGTGGCTAATGTTTACTGATTGAATCTCTTTCTTTATTGGGGCTTAATAATTGTAATATTATGTTACGATTTGAATCTCAAAATATAACACTACTGATAATCAAAGATGATATACGTTCTTATAACTCAGAAATGGTGTACAAAGAAAGAAACCATGAGACTCTCTCTATGCAACAACTCTCTAATCTCTCGATAACCCCTTTCTCAAACCCTGTCACCTTATTATAAAGCTAAAGATTAACTAAACCATAGTTACTTTTAGAGTAACCACACTTTACTAAGGTTACTTTGTCACCTGTAGTTATTATCCCTTCTCCATTTCAACCTCCAAATCCATCGCTTGTATCATTACTCCCGCCTTTGAAACTCACCTTGTCCTCAAGGTGATGGTCTTCATTCCCACGTGCTCCTTACTGTCTTTTTCACAGCTGATACAGTTAACACTAACTCTTGATGGAGTCCTTACAGCACACTGACCCACGATCATCTCTGTAGAATTTGTCTCAACAGAGAACCTTTGGGGCTCCTTCATTTTCCCAATAGGCTTTGCTCTTGTATCCTTACCCTTGGTGGCACAAGCATAATCTCCCTGAGCTGTTACTTCAACCATATCAAGAACAAAAGACCCTAGACTTTCTTTCATAAAACGCCCCTTATCCCTGAGTTTATATCCCATCACAATCTTCTGGCCAGTGAGATTAGCTACAAAACACACCCCATACTCAGATTTCTTCAACACATCAACCTTCTTTGTGGCATG
This sequence comes from Sinapis alba, assembly GCA_012274485.2. Lineage (NCBI taxonomy): Eukaryota > Viridiplantae > Streptophyta > Magnoliopsida > Brassicales > Brassicaceae > Sinapis > Sinapis alba. The sequence continues at coordinate 610,862 of MU105569.1, read as the reverse complement.
GGTCCTGGGAAATCTTTCTCTTGCTTGTATTGGAGCTGCTCCAAATTCCAGTAGCTCCTTGGTTTGAACATGCTTGTTCTTCTCTCTCAATAAGAACATTGAACCCCTCAAGCAGAATATCTGAATCCTTAAATCATCCCCCTGCTCCTTCCTCTTTAATCCGATGATTCCTACAGTCTTAAGCCACTGCGTCCTACTAGTTTCATTTGTGTTGCCCATCTCTAGATATGCGAAATCATCAATCACGCAGTAAATTTGCGAAGTGAGTGTTGCGTTCATGTTTACGTCCTCTCCGCACACAGACGCAACCCTACTGTGTTTAATAGCAGCCATACATGTAGTTAGTGTCATGATATTGTTTCCAGAATTATGTATCAAGAAACACCCTAGGTTCTTGAACTTGTCCCTCCCCCCTGCAAAACCAAGCTGAAACAACATCATAACCCCACAAAACTTATATTCCACCGCCTCCCTCTTGTTCTTAATCCCAACAGCTCCTTTAAATCTTTTCTGCATCCCGACCACCAGCAGTAACCCTTCTGCCATGTTCCTCATTTGTAACTTTTGTTCCTTTAACCTTATGTAGGCATTTTCACAAAATTGTCGCGTTAGTACTGCCAGTCGTCTCTGTCTCCGGAATGGCTCTGCCAACACCAAAACAAGCTCGATCACCTGTCTCTCATACTCTGTATTTGTGTTTTCCTTTAAACCCGTTAACGAGAGAACCTCAAGGAACAACTCATGTCGTTTTCCCTTCATGTACACACAAAGATTCATTTTCCTATTCATGTGTTCTCTTCGAAACTTCACTCTCTTTATGCTCTTGAGATACTGTATCATTCCAAACTTGACAAACTCAAATAGCATCATTACCTGAATTAGTGTATTGATGCAACTGTTGGATAACAATGTAATTTGATTTGCCTTATGTTGTGCCTGCTGCTTTAGTTTACACCAACCCCAGAATTGCCTTCTAGTCATGTGCTTGTCCCTAGCCTCCAGCTTCTCCAACTCCCTCAAGAACTTCACTTCTAGTGCTGTCTCTGGCGAGATAAACTTTCTGCCACGACAACGTTTGTATTTCCACTTAGCTCTCCCTCTTGGATATGCAGCCAGCAACAGCTCAAACCCCACCTTATCAAGATCACTTAGCTTCAGCCATTTTTCACTCTTCAAGCAAATTCTTCCAAAATGATTCCTTTTACACCATCCCTTGAAGTTCATCCTAAAGAAATCCAACAACAGTTTGATAATCCAAAAGAATGGAGTTTGGTTACCCGAGAGAAGCTTCCCCCGAGTTACACACTTCGACTTTGCTCTCTTACTCATAATGGCAGCCAGCAACTTCCTACTCTTCATCAATACACTTCCTTGCTTGATCCAATCCCACTGATGCTTCTGTTTAAACTTGTGTTTCATCCACTTTCGCAGCTTCCTCAAGACTCTTTCATGTCAATGTATCAAACTCATTTTCTCTATTTCAAGCTTCTTTCTCTTCATTTCATACTCTATAGTCTTTTGTTTCATAGGCTCACAGTAATTTCCCTTGTTGTTAGACTTGATACACTTCTTCTCATGCTTTTCCATCCTTGTTCTCTTTTTACTTTTCTCTTTAGCATTCAGCAACAAGTTAAGTAACCTTCTTCCAGTTGCCTGATCATTGTGTATCTTCATCTCCATAATCTATGTCCTTCTCTTCCTCTTTCTCTTATTTTTCCTGAACAAGAGCAGCCATTTTCTACCAACCCTTTGACGGTTGTGCCCCCAATGACAGCCTACTCCCTTACACAACTCCAACAAACACTTCATTTGTCTCTTGGTTGTGTTCTCCATCTGTATTCCCAATATCTCTGAGTTAACACTCCCCACCCCCGTCAAAGTTTCTTCTAAATGCTTCACATCATCCGCAAAGAGCTTCCATCTCTTTTTTTTCTTTTTCTTCTCAGCATTCTGTTTTCCTCTAACAGTCATTTGATCAAACAGTTGATGAGCACAATTACTCATCTCTGTTTCTGGCCATTTATCTTCATCTTGCATATGCTCCTTTTGTTGCGTGTCATTAAACCCATGAAACTCTTCCTTTGTGAGCTTACCCCTCTCATAATACTGCTCCACTCTACCAACCAAGCTTTTTGAGTCGTCTCCATTGAACCCAGAAAACGAGTTTCCAAACCTTTGCACTAACCCTTCGTCGTTCTTTTGTGCAACCAGCAACGATTTTAGGCTCGTACTGAAACTCTCCTTGGATCCTCCGTCATGATTCACGCCCAGATTCAAGTCTCCATCATCCATCGTCTCTTCCTCATGTGCTTTCCTCGCATCATCTTCTTCATCCCATCGATCAATCATGCGACGGCACTCTTCAAGCATTTCCAGCCGGGCCTTCCTTTCCTCCTCACGCGTCATCACCGGCCTGGCATAGTTCGTCATAGCTTGGATCTCTTCTATCTCTTCCATCGATATCCCTCTCTCCAAAGCGATTTCGATCATACGCTTCTCCATCTGCTCATGGTATGAGGATCTGCTCCACCGCTCTTGGACAACCATGGCCGGCTTCGGGAACCTCATGTCCCTTTCCGGTTGTTGCTCCACAACCAACGGTCTCATCCTCCTCACGCCCTGTTGCATCTGGTTCCACACTTGATCGATTTCAGCTTTCGTCGACATGGGGTCTCCGGAATCGAACGGCTCTGATACCAATTTGTTACGATTTGAATCTCAAAAGATAACACTACTGATAATCAAAGATAATATACGTTCTTATAACTCAGAAATGGTGTACAAAGAAAGAAACCATGAGACTCCTCTCTCTATGCAACAACTCTCTAATCTCTCGATAACCCCTTTCCCAAACCCTGTCACGTTATTATAAAGCTAAAGATTAACTAAACCATAGTTACTTTTAGAGTAACCACACTTTACTAAGGTTACTTTGCCACCTGTAGTTATTATCCCTTCTCCATTTCAACCTCCAAATCCATCGCTTGTATCATATTATCTCTTGTTGAGCCTTCTTATATCTCTGATGATATGCAATGCCAATTGGGCTCGTTGACAAAAAAGAAATGAGTCAAAGATGCAACACTGTAACGTGACATTCAAATCCCGCATAAAAAACAAATGCATCACAACATTTGAAAAGATTGGTTGCCTATTGGGCAAGGAACATATTCTCTTCCATTACCCTTGTTCGATGTAGCTAGTTATCGTCTTTACACTTTCACAGCTTCCACGTTAGGTTCAGCTCATAGGAACATAAATGCTACCTTTCGAATGATTAACCGAACATGCACTTATTATTATATTAGACTGAAACATCTCCCGTATATATACATAACCACACGTAACACATTATTTTTACTCCGTCATCCCTAGTCCTAGTTTCTTCCACCAAACACGGTTTCCTCAGAACTCACATTCTCAAGGTGTCGCTACGTTCTCCTTCGCCAGAGGAGCTATTTCTTCACCTTCGACTCCGGCTTCACTTCCGGCAACATTTAGTGACAATAGTACCTTCTCCCACAGTCTCGCTGGTCCCTGCATCCATCAAAAATGTCAAATCAGCTTCCACTAGCGTAAACTTACAACAAAACAAACAAAAAGAATTAGGATGAAATGGAATCACTGACCTTCCAGGAGAAGTCTTGGTCCATGCAGTTCTTGACCATCTCTTTCATAGCAGGTGTTCCGTACACTGCAACAGCTCTAGCTACAGCCTTTGCTGTTGCAATCACATCATCTGGATCCACAACTTCACACTAGAAACACACAAAGAAACAAACATTGTAAGACCCATTAGTTGTAATGTCGGAAGAAACAGCGTGTAAGCTGCTACCTTGACGTTGAATCTTCCAATGTGGAAACCTGTGTAGCCATCTTTAACAGTGTCCACAAGCCCACCAGTGGATGCCACAATGGGGACGGTTCCATACCTCATGGCGTGCAGCTGAATGAGACCGCATGGCTCAAACCTGCTCGGGACAATGATGAAGTCAGCTCCTGCTGTGATCATATGGGCCAATGGCACGTTGAATTTCGCCACTCCTACCGCTTTCCCTGGGAACTTCTCTTCAAGTTCAAGAATCTGAGCCTCCATCTTCTTCTTACCGGTTCCCTGTGATAAAATATCATCAGAGAAGATTCAAAACGTTTGTGAGCTAATAGAAACAGTTACGTTTCCAAGTCCACTGATTTGTGTACTTACGAGGATAACCATCTGAACATTCAGACCCATGAACTTGGAGATAGCTTCCACTAGAATATCAGAGCCCTTCTGCTCCTCTAATCTCCCAATGAAACCGATCACGGGGACATCCCTGTCAACTGGTAGCCCAACAGCAGCCTGAAGCGCTTCTTTGATCAATGGCTTAGCTTCCGTTACAGTGGTCATGTCATATTTGATGTCGATGTACTTGTCAGTAGCCGGGTTCCATTCTTGAACATCCATGCCGTTAATAATTCCAGAAACTGTTTTTATTCGAAGGTATGAATGCAGCTCCACGCCTCTATCGATGCCAGAGATGAGCTCTTGAGCATAGTATGGACTAACTGTTAAGACACGCCATGCTTCTAGAATTGCAGCCTTCATCCAGTTGATCTTCCTTCCTTTTACTGGCTTTTCATACCTGTACATGAAACAAGAACACAGTTCAAAATAAGGACTAATGCAACGTGAGACAGAGAGTGTTCTCATGTGTTCTTTTAAGGAGAATTGTCGTAGAAATCAGTACCCGTCCATGAAGTCGAAAGAGCTCTTAAAGCTATCAGGCAAATTGAGAAGAGAAAAGTCTTCAAAGGAAAATCTTCCTTGGTAGGCTATGTTGTGAATGCAGAACACAACCTGTTACATCATCCGACAACAGAGTAGTTGAAGTTACCTCTAGAATTTGGTAAACCAAGTATCTAACTAGCATAAGGAAGGAACAAAAGTTCATTACCTTTGCATTCATGTAGATTCCGCGTGACTGATACATAGACTTGAGGTAACAAGGAAGGAGAGCAGTGTGCCAGTCATTGGCAACAAAGACCACATCTTCCCCTATAATAACATCAAAGATTAGTTTAGAAGCTTCTTTCAGAATGCAGAGTTTTCAAAACCTTTTAAAAGAATTTGAAAACCATTCTCACCATATGGTCCAGAGAAATACTGGTTGCTGTTCAGGTTTAGAACCCGTGGTGCCTCAAGAGCAGCCTGCCAACAATGAAAAGTGAATCAAGTTATGAATGGACGCACATATGTTGTTCAAGAAAACAGTTTAGTTGGGCTTCAAGTTTCAGCCGAATGGACTTTAAGAAGATAAGTTGTGAGATTTGAGATGATTGGTTAGTTTAATAATGAGGCTCTAAGATGGAAGGGATGTAAATTCAAGTGATCATTCTCTAATATTCTCTCTAACTTCCCACTAATTTCTTATTTGATAGAGCAAAATAACTCTCATAAGAATGGAAAGGAGCTCAGTTTTGACATAGAAAACAAACAAAAAAAAAGAGATTTAGGAAAAGATTGTTACCTGACACAACAAACTAAACCGGAGTTGGTTGTCAGTGTAGTCCACTCCAGTTAAAGGACCATAGATTTTGGATCCAGTTTTGCCCACAACCTACGTTAGTATTCCCTATGAGATCATAGTACAGGACGCTTGAATTATCTTGTTGATTAGGTAAACAAACCTTTGCAAGGAAGAGTGGATGGTCGACAAAGACACGATCAACTCCTCGTTTGTAGCAGTGAAAGAAACGCACGTCCTCAACTTTATCCCCAACTTTTATCTACATCATATCGGCAGATAACATTACAAGATAAATTAGGTAAGCATCCTAAAATTCATAATCTGAAAACGCTAGATTGTTCTTCAAGGTATATATAGTAACAATGTACCTGAACCACTACACAAGTGTCCCAAGCATCTTTATATTGGTCATACCGAGGGCATACTGTCATCACACGGTGGCCTCTTGCCTAACAAAAAACATAAACATATGGTCCATTCAAAACGAAAAGGCAAGCTAATGAGTTTGGCTCATGTATATATTGAACTTACAGCGAGAGCTGGGGGCAGACCACCTAAGACATCACCAAGGCCACCGGTTTTGCTCCATGGGCCAACCTCAGCACCAATAAAGATCATAGACATGCCTTTCTCACACACAATCTTACCCACACGTTTAGCATTAGGAGCTTTCTGCTGCAAGCCCTTTGAGGATTTAGCAGAAACAGCTTTAGCTTGAGATCTCCTCTGAAGCCTATCCACAATGTTGAAGGATGTTAGCCCACAGTGAGTCATGGATTGACACTTGAAGTTGATCTGAGACAGATTGACGTTGGCCTCAGAGCCTGAAGCTCCTCCATGATTGTTGACAAGTGAGACAAAATGGGAAGCTGTCACAGATGCCATCGTGAGAAAGAGACCCTTTCACCTAAACATTGCAACAGGAAGAACTAAAAATCGATGCTTTTCAGCAGAAGATAAAATCTTTTGTGATGGGTCTTCGAGAAAACTTACAGATTTCGCCAGCAACCGAAGAAAGCTCAGAGCTCTGAAGCTAATAGGGAAGATGAAGATGTGATCAGAGAGAGAGAGGTGGGGAGAAAACGAAGAAGGAGGAGGTCCGTTTATGTAAAGAGTGGAAGCAGGACTGACAAAATTTGACACGTGGCGTTATGACAGTAGTTGAGTTGCCTATGGATGCGATTTCCATCACATGAGAGTAGGCAATGGCATTCTCCGAGAATATGCTTGAATCCTGAGGCTGTAAACTTTCATCTGGGAAGAAGGACGTTTTAGTGCGTACGTTTCATCCAGTTGCTTAGAATCAACGGCTGAGATTCTCTGATTTTGTTGAAACATTGGCCAGTAAGTGGGTCCCGTGGTTATACAAGTGTACCTTAAACGTGTCTTTGGGCGACATCTCTTCTTGGCCCATTTGTTTAATTAACGGTCGATATCTTTTGTCATGTTTTTTTTTTCTTCTATTGTCTGACTGATTAGTTTTTTTTTTTGTAATAGTAAAAGTATAGAGTAAAAGACAGTTACTCTAATTTTGTTTTTTTGTCGACTACAGTTACTCTAATTACTTCTAAGTTTTATCAATCAGGTGAAAATTGGAAAACCAAATCTTACTCAAATGTTTTGTCTTTTCTTGTTTTATGGTATTACTTTGCCTCCTTTCATTAAAGAGAAACCTAAAGCAACACATAAAATAATATTTTACCAAAAAAAACACATAAAATAATATGAAATTATTAATATTTTTCCTTTAACTTTTTTTTTCTTTCCTTTTTAATTATTCTATATTAGACCATTTTCAATATAACTTTATAACATAAATGAATTTTGTTCCAATATATTTTTCTAAAATATTAATTTTTAAATATAAAGTAAAATATAGAAAATTTATCTTTTCTTCTAGAGGAAAAATAGCAATATTTATATTAAATGAATAAATAGAAATAGATTAAAGTGATTTTGCTTCTAAATGTTATTATAGAGATAAATATAAAAGTAGACTGAAGATACTCTTACTCTATTTATACTACTTTAACTTTTCACTAATTTATTATGTGACATAATTCTACTTGAATATATTATTTAAATATGTTATTTAAGAAAGAATCAAATATAGTGATCTTAGATCATAGTGATCTTACATTAATAAAAATTTAGTCATAAAATAGAATCGAAAAACAATCTAAAATATAAGTTTAGCAAAAATGAAATTTATAGATAAATTTTCTTACATCAAAAAATCATTCCATTATTCAATCTTAAGGTGGTCAGAAAGTTATATCAAAATAAAACAATTAACAAAATATATATTTTTATGAAAATATCTTGCAGTCTTATCGAAAAATTGTCAATAACATTTTTTCTAGGGATATAAGAAATCTTGAAGGTGTAGAGTATTCGTTACAACATATCAATCTCCTTCAACTCCATTAAAATGTTTGCATTTGCTGCATACTGAGTTTGGCATTCCTCTTTTGCATGTTTGATTAGCTTTAAAGGGTCCTTATTTATTTTTTAAAATAATTTCGAATAAGCTTTTCAAGTATACTAGATTATTCACAAATAAAGATTTATATTCAGTTTTGGATCTTCTATATTGTTTTTCCTAGAGAATAGGTATTCCAGATTTGTGAAAATACTTAAGACTGAAAAAATATTTGGACTAGAAGATATAGTTGATAAGATACATGTATGTAAAGCTGAGAAACACTAAAAAATAATATGATTATCAAACTCATCTGCTTCCTTATATGCAGTAGTGGTCCTGAGGAAAAGCAGGAAGCATTGACTTCCGATCGTTAAATATATGAACAATTTTCGGCCTTATATTTTGTTAAGTACCTTTGGTGTAGTGGTTTAGTATATGTCCTGATTCTTATACACCTAGGTTCAAATCCCCACAAAAACAGCCCATTTTTTTTCTTTGCTTCTAGGCTATGAATGAATTGCAGGCCAATATGCAGTACAAATGCAGTTTATATAAATGCAGTTTAGACTGCATTTTTTTTGCCATTCACCAAACTAAATGCAGAACAAAATAATATCATAAAATAATAGAAAATCTGCATGCAGATTAATGTTAGTACAAATATTCTGATCTGCAGAAAAAAATAAAAAGATGCTGAAATCAAGCTAAGGGCCAATCACATGCATGCAGATCTGATTTTTAAAAAAAATTAATTACCTTTATAATTTTTACTAATAACTTATTTCAGTTCCATCCAAACTAAACACCAATTCTTTTATAATTATAGTTTAATATTTTATTTTATTTATGTTTTTATATAATAATTTATTTACGTATTTATTATAAAATAATATATAACTATATATTATTTACATATATATATTAATTTATATAAAATTGACAATATTAGTTTTATATAAGTTGGAGTGTTTGGGTATCCGGGTCGGATCAGATCAATTTTTTTGGTTCGAGTTCTTCGTATCCTATTACATTTGGATCCAATATATATTTGTAATTTTTGGTTCGGATTCGGATCAGTTCTTATTGGGTCAAGGTCAACTTAGATTTATATTTAAAATACTTTTTAAATATCCATAATTTTCGGGCTCATGTTGTGTACGAGTTGGGTTTGGATATTTAAGATTTCGAAATGACACGAAATACACAAATCCCATCAAATTTAGTCAAAATTTTACACTTAATAAGTACTTGTAAATTTTTGATTCGGTTGAGATCAATATTTTCGGATCGATTCTGGTTTGGTTTTTTGGATATGGGTTAAATGCTTAAGCCAAATTTTATAGTTGAACCAAATGATTAAAAAAAACAAGAATACTTTTTATAATTTTTGTAATCGTGATGAATTTTCATATAATTTTAAATTTCACTATTAAATGATGAAAATTATTTTTATTTTTGTCAACATGATATTTATAAATTATTTATAATAAGTTGTATTTCTACATATTTATTTTTATTAAAATTTATAAATATTTATTTAAATATAATAATTTATAAAATTAGTTTGATCTGCATTTGTTCTGCATGATCTGCATGGTCTGCATTTGTTCTGCTTGATCTGCGTTTCTGTTTGATCTGCGTTTTTTGATCTGCTTTACCCATTCGAAGCCCTAGTCTTTCAAAACTCAAGACTAATACTGCTCATATGTAAGACAATAATTATCATATTGCGTCAAGTTATTTGTTATAGCCACATATTATGTTACCAACTGTCATGTTATAGATTAGTTATCTAATCTATTAAATAAGAACTATATTACATAAATAGTAATAGTATTTGGTTGATGTATAATTAATATAAATGCCACTGAAAAAAATGCACTTCAAAATTTTATTAACGTATTTTTGTCTTATACATTTAATCCATAAATGACCGAACTATATTGCATTATTTGTGAACAAACATGATAATTACTATTAACCAAATCTGATTACATAACTTGTAAACCAGCCAAAACTATAACGGATTCGAAGAAGACTTACGAATTCATAAATAAGACCTATTCACATAAAAATTGGAAAATGTAATTAATTATATGCTAAAACCATTCTTAGTGCAAATTGCTAATTTACTGTTTCAAATCTGCTACAGCTAATATCATATGAAAAGAAGGGTACGTGATAATTGATAAAATAATCTATTTAGAAATTTTGTTTAGTTGGACCAGTTGCCCATTCTGTTTCTGCAAACTATAAAATAAAACAGTATTTATAAATAGATTTAGCTACCCACTATTTATCTTATTGAAAGAAACGTACAATTTTAAAATAACTGTTAGAATTCGTCAGAGACTACGTCAAAGAATCCATCAGGGACTTCGTCAGAATTTGGTGATGAAAATTAAACAAGATCGCATAATTTAAATTAAGACAATGATGTCATATTAGGAAAATATGAAATATCATATTCATGGCATTTAAATGTGTTAGGATCTTAGAAATATTTACTTTCATGGAGTTATTGAAGTTGAAAATATTTTGAAAATATCCTAATAGGTTTATGGAAAGGGGCAGATGTCCTAATCCAACTAGGTTAATGTAATAAACTTTCTATATATAAGAGGAGTTTGTGTGCTCTGTTTCTCTATTGTCCAAGATAAGACCGAGCTTGGTTTGTAAGCTTTGGTTGTGAGATAGAGAGGTTCTATATCTTTGTTCTTAAGATTATAGTGGAATTGTCTCCTTGCTAGGCCCCAAAGACGTAGCCATTCTAGGTGAACTTTGGATAAACAATATCTTGTGTCCATGTTCTATTTTTCCGCGTTCTTCTTATGTTCTCCATAATTCTACAAACTTTCATACTTTATAACTTACGTCAACGAGTGTGTCAGAGAGTGTGTCACGAGTTTTTGTGTGTTTGATTTTACTGATACCGAATCAAACTGTTTCTTGCCATTGTGTGGTTGAGTTTTCCCAACAAAGTGGTATCAGAGCCTTAGGTGGTGTTGATATCAATGGTGAATGCAAGAATTGAAGTGGATCGGTTTGATGGGAAGGGAGATTTCTCATTGTGGAAGAAGAGGATGCTTGCACATCTGTCTGTCCTTGGTTTAAAGGATGTATTAGAAGAGTCTGAGTCACCTCCTATCTCAGCGAGGAAGAAGGATGAAGAAGAGGATGTTTACAGGGAGCGGTTGGTGAAAGAGGAAGCCGAAAGGCTTGAAGGATCAGAGAAAGCGATGAATCTGATCATTCTCAATGTTGGAGATCATATGCTAAGGAAGATCGAGTTGTGTACATCAGCTGCTTCTACATGGTCTACACTTGAGAGTTATATCTTTCAAAGACTCTATTAAATATAATTCACTTGCAGCACAGATTTTATACCTTCAAGATGGTTGATACTCAGAGTATGGATGAGAATATCAATGAATTTTTGAAGATTGTCTCTTACCTGTCAAGCGTGAATGTAACTGTGTCAGAGGAGATACAAGCGATTATGCTCCTAAATTCGCTTCCTTCACGGTTCAACTCTCTCAAAGAAACTCTTAAGTACGGCAAAGATACATTATCGTTGGAAGAAGTGACAAGTGCAACAAGGTCTAAAGATCAGGATCTGAAGTCCTTTACGGCTTCACATGATATTGGTGAAGGATATTATGCAAGAGGAAGGACTGAGAAGAAGGATCCTGTGAGGAATGATAAGGGCAAGTCTATATCAATCTCAGTGTCTAGGAAAACTTTCTGGTTTTGCAAGAAGCAGGGACATACCAGAATGGGTGTTATGCATACAAGAAAAAGTATGGCATAGGAGAAGACGAGGCTGAGGCAGCGGTTGTGATAGATCTTGATTCAGAGGATGATGTACTGTCGGTTTCAGAAAAATGGCATCATGATAAGTGGATGATTGCCTCTAGATGTTCCTACCACATGACGTGTAGGAGGGATTGGTTTCACATGTTTCAAGAGCTGACTATGGGGCAAGTTCTTCTTGGTAATGATTGTGCGGTTGGAGTGCAAGGGATTGGTACAATCAACATCAAAACTTATGGAGGTTCTATCAAGACACTCACGAATGTCAGGTTTATTTTGGAATTAAGAAGGAACCTGATATCTACTGGAACTTTGGATTTATTGGGCTTGAGCATAGTGGTGGACATGTGAAGACTAGGTTTTACAAGTATGGTAAACTAGCTCTTCAGGGAACCTTGTCCGGGTCATTGTACCTGTTAGATGGTGAGATTCTGTTAGGCGAAGTTAACAGTAATGTCAGGAAGAAACCATCTAAGGATGAGACAGTCTTGTGGCATAGACGTCTTGGGCACATGAGTATGAAAAATCTAAAGATTCTTGCCCATAAAGGGGTGCTCGATAAGAGGAGGATTGGTGTTTTGGAGTTTTCTGAGAGCTGTGTGATGGGGAAGCAGAAGAGATTAAGCTTCAACATCGGGAAACATGATACATGTGAAGCTCTCAGATATGTACATGCTGATTTATGGGGATGTCCAAATGTAACACCAAGTCTGTCAAGGAAGCAATACTTCTTGTATATTATCGATGATTACACAAGGAAGGTCTGGGTATATTTCTTAGCCGCTAAAGGAGAAGCCTTTAGCAAATTCTGTGAATGGAAGAAGATGGTGGAGAATCAAGTCAAGAAGAATGTATGTTGTCTTAGAACCGACAATGGACTTGAGTTCTGTAACGCAGAGTTTGACAACCTCTGCAAGCACCATGGAATCCAGAGACATACGACTCTACATCCTTTGGAGAAGATTTCTAAGCCCTCTTTGCTTTTTATTATTGATTCAGACATGTTTTCTTCATCTAATATCTCTATGTTTTCTTGCTTCATGGCTGAGTAGTCTGCTTGTTAGGTTTATAATGGTAAGGATCATGGATCAATGAGCTAGACACAAATATGATTGTTATTCTTTTATATCTCTATCTATTGCTATACTTATTGCTTATGTTAAACATGACATTTAGTATTTGATCACATGTTTAATCTATTCATCATAAGGGTTTTAGATTGCTATAAAAGGCATAGATAGACGATTTGTCCTTAGCCAACGAAAGTTGATGTTAAGGCAAATCGTGAACCAATTGAATCTGAGCTTAATGCTTGCCATCATTCTCTAATCCAAACGAAAATGTAGGCATTAAGATTGCTTGATAAATTGGTAGACACCACGACAATGGATTTATCTAATCTTATTGTTCAAGTTCTAGATTGGCTTATATTGTCTTCCTGAATAGTTGTATGGCTCATGGTCCTATGTATCCTAATGAATCACCTTGTACTTAACTCTTTTAATCATCTGAAAACCCCAAATCAAACTTGTTACTTGCTATTTACAATTTCTTGTTTTAAAAACCACCATATTGTTTTAGCTTAATATTGATCCAATAAAGATAAAGTGTAAACGAGTCCTCTAGATTTGTATCTCAAGTATTACAACAACCATTGTTAACTTGATAGTGACAAAGTTCATTTTTAGTGTATCAAACAACACAACTCAATACACTTACAAACAAAATTTTATTTTATTTTTATTTATCAAATCATGGTATATATATAAGTTTGTTCCTAACTATAGACTAAATTATTGAAATTTAATGAAAAAAATGTTAAATGTTGGATCAATTAAAAATATGTTAGTAAATAAATCAAATTAAATATAAAGTAAATGCATGGATATTAGGATCACAATCTACGAGATGGTGAGTAGTGACATGCTAATGGTTGGGTTTGTTCTTAATCTCTAATCTAAGGGTTACAATTTCATTTATGAACCCCACTATGACATTATAATTTCACTTAAACAAGAGACATGTTTATTCCTTAAAAAGTTAAATCTTTTCTGAAATTTAACCATTGAACGCTTTCACTAAACATTTGTTATAACCGAAAGTTATATATTTCCAGAAGCTTAATTATTGAACCCTTTCATAATAAAAACCTTTTAACTATTTGATCATCTAGGCAGAAGACATTTTCATTCATTAAAAATATGTGTCTTTCAAGAAAATTAACCATTGTACCATTTTATTGAAAAATTTCATGACAGAAAAATTTTATAGGTTAACAAATATCAAAAACTCTCTTTTTGGGTCAACATTAAAAAGTCTCTTTATATCAAAAATATATTGTGTACATTAGGTCGTGACCAAAAAGGTTTGAACGGATCATAACCGGAAGGATATAAATGGGTCGTGACTGAAAGAGTGCAAACGAGTTGTGGCCAAATGGATGCAAATGGATCATGACCGAAGAAGTAAGAAGGGATTGTGACTGAAAGGATGTGAACAAGACATCATCGAGAGGGTGATAAATATCAACCATAGTGTTGGTGATCTAAGAGCATAACCTCTTTTGATCAACATAAAAGGTCTCTTTAAGTCAGAAATATATTATTTTCTCAATAATTCTTTGATTTTGTTTGTTTTTTATCCATCCTAATTTTTTTATCTTCTGGATTCTCATTTGAAAATTAATCATCCTCTCTTCTCCTCTGACATAATTTAAAAGGTACATTTTTCATTGTATCGCTAACTGGAATTTTTAATATAATTCCTATCATCATTTTATTCAGGAAAACTAATAGTAAAGAGTTTGTAGTTCAGATTTATGAATCTTTGAATGTCATTGGTTGTATGTCAATCCTTGAATCAGATTGGTTATCCATGTTAGATAGAGATCCAATTTATCTGATTGCATTTATTTTAAATAAGTTTATTTTAACTAGCTTTTTGACACTTAAATTCTTGAATAGGTTATGAAGTGTTAATTAACCCTATTTGTTGTCTGGCTGTTATATTGCAGGTATAAATGTTTTTTGTTGAAGTAATTAACATAATTTCAGAAAGGTCATGTTGCATATATAGACTGATTTTCATTGTGAATTTTGCAACACTTGTATTGACTATATCGGGTATGAATAGTTTATGTCCATGTTTTATATATAGATTTATTTTATTAGGTAATTGATCATGGAAATTATTGATTAACATTCCACTTTGGTAGTTATGGAATCATTAAAAGCTAATGATTGTCATTCTCACATTTGTTAGCACATTTATCATCTTACAAATCTGGGAGACACTACAGTCTTAAAGTACTTTCGATAAATTCTGTTTGATTTTTTTTTCTTTTTCAACTTACATCATGAGATCTTCAGTCATAATAGGCATTGACGTCAATTAGAAACTCATATGATGGGTTCAGTTATCAATTATAAGAAATATAACATAACTTTCCATAGTGACAATAAAAAGAAACATAAGTAGATAAACAATTAAAGAAGGAGGAATGTGAGACAATGATATGGGAAAAGCAAATCATTTGTTAGTAATCCAAAGGAATAATCTATGTTTTTTATAAGCAGGAAGTTCATATTAAATTGTCATATTTTTATAATGGAAAAGATTTTTAGTGTTGGAGACATTTACTTCCAATCTTGAGTCATAACGTTTATGCTGATTTGCTAGCCACAAAAGCTTGAAAATATTATGTTTGCTTATCACCTGCTGAACTTTTTTTATCTATCTTATTGAAAGATATTGTGAGCAGTTTTTTATTTTATTTTAAAATAATGTTGCACAATAAAAAGACTATTAAGTTTTCTAAAGCAGTTGAACATTTATAATGTAAATAACAAGATTAATGGCATGTAAAAGAAAAAGATATAACTACAAAATTAAAAACCAGAAAAAAACTACAAAAGTCAAGATCTTTTTTTAAAAAAATGTTAATTTCATAACCACCTTTAAATCAATATATAAACATTTACGATTAACTACATATACATCATCTTTTTTTTTTCCCTTCAAATCGATATTAGTTGTTTCTTCAAATTCAAATTCAAATTCAAATCTACTCTAGATCGTATGGCAATTAATGGTATGCAATAGATCTTAATATTTAGAAACTTATCTTACAAATTTTATAGTAGCTTAATAATTCATGATGAAATAAAGTCATAATACTATTCTCAATTATGTACACCCATTTGTTTATCATAATTATCAATACCAGCTTTGCTTAATAATTACTTACGAATAATTTTAATTAATCACCTACTCAAAAATTTAATATCACTTTATTTCACTTAAAAACTTAATATTAATAAATAATAAATTAGCAAATACTGGATCCATCCAAGATTTTTTTGTCTTCTAGATCTTCGTTTCAAAACAAATCATTCTTTTCTCTTCTTTATCATTATTTAAAAGATACATTTTCCATTGTATAATTGATTGAAGGAGTGATTATAAGTCTTATAATTATTTAATTTCAGAAAAGTAATCGATAATTATATTTATTTTTCTTCTTTTGTATATTTTATAGGGTGTTTTGCAAAAGTAACCCAAAACAAAAAGTCAAATGAAAAACTAACCCATGATTGTTTAGAACTTTCATTTGCCCTTTCTACCATAAATGTTTGTATTATTTAGGAAAATGCCATTACTTTTTATTCTTTTTTTTTGAAATTATGTGTTTTACTTTATTATCCTCATCTTCGTCTCTTATTTACAATGGCTCTGATTGGTAACGTTACGGAATGGTGGAATGACATTTCAAACGCGATTCCGTAACTATTTTGCCAATCAACAAAAGTTGCGTAACGAAAAAAAAATGCGAAAACGCAGGTTTGCGTTTTTGCTGACAAAAATATAAAGAGAGTTTTTATTAAGTGAAAAAGTGAGTTTTAGTAGATTATCTTGGAAAATTTTACAAAATTAACACTCTCATATTATTAAATTATATGTTAGTATCATTTTAAAATTTTAATAAATAACAATAAATTTTTTAATGATGATAAATAGTTATGTTGTAAATACAGTTATAATACAATTGTTTTATAATATTATAAAACATCAATCTATTATTAAAAAGTATTGAAATATAAGCTAAATATTTTTAATAAAAATTAAAATACATTAAATAAATTTTAGTTATTTTTACTTTTTTAATAATTAGTTTAATTATTAATATTTATTTTTTATAACAAAATGAATACCATATAGAATATTTTGATCCATTTAAT
This sequence comes from Sinapis alba, assembly GCA_012274485.2. Lineage (NCBI taxonomy): Eukaryota > Viridiplantae > Streptophyta > Magnoliopsida > Brassicales > Brassicaceae > Sinapis > Sinapis alba. The sequence goes on along the minus strand of MU105569.1, from coordinate 593,877 downwards.
ATATATTCCGTCGTTCCGCAAATTTTAAATTTTTCCGCAACTTAATTAATTTTTTCCGCAGCTTAACTACTTTTTCAGTGATTCCACAATTAAGCAATGGTTACCAATCAGAGTCAATATTGTCATTGCCATCAATACATCAACCACCATGAACAACCAATTTGAATCTCTTAATACGCCTAAAATTGATTTTCACTATTCTTAAATCATTTCTTATGCAAAAAAACTACATCTCTCTTCATTTTTTCTCTTTATCCACCCAAAACACTTAATCTTTTGAATCTAAACTTGCAAATATTCATGTACTTATTCAAGTTCATAATTATCCCCTTATTATTAATAGAGAAGCAATTGATAAGACTAACCTTAAATTAGTAAATTATTTACATGTATGCCATTTTGATGATGTGTCGTATTCTCATGCATTCTTAGCTTACTTTTTAATTTATCCTTTCTTAACTAGAATAATTATAATTAGTGTCATTGGTACAACTTATATTAAAACATTCCATTTCATTTAAACACTCCAATTGATGCATGTGCCTAACTAATGTGTTAGGAAATCTGTCAAATTCAACGACGTTGCATGTTATTGTTTAACATAAGAACATAACTAAATTGTCTCATTTTATTCATAAACTTTGTGATGTTCAGTTGTTGAATTTTTTAAATTGATGCTACATGGACTATCATTTTTTTGTTTTTAAAATCATAGAATAGAATGTATGCTTAATATTTCATATAATACAACATTTTCAGAGTTAAAATAATTTCCGAAACTATTTTTATAATCCATGGTTTGTTCTACTAATACAGTTTGTTGGAAATGGTGTTTATTGGACATGTATTTTATCAGTGATTTAGCAATGGAATTTCATACATCATCAGCTTGAACCTGCATATATTGAAGCTTAAAAATTATTATATTATAATTTTTGTATACGAGTTCACATTCTTAAGAATGCGTGATTCATTATATTTTTAATTTCCATTTTTCAATCCTGAAATCGATGGTATGAATAACTTGTTTTGGTTATTTTTTTTTATGTATTTACATTGAGAAAGAAATCCATTTTTATAAAAATTATCGATCCATTTCTTATAATCAAATCTGTTATGAATAAAAATTTGCCAACCAGAACTCTTTCTCTTACGTGTAATTCGATTACAGTCATCGTAATGTATGACTAACACGGTTATGCAATTAAAAAATATTGACTAACAGAATATCAATTTTTATTAATGTTTACATACTAACTAATTGTGTTTTTCAGTTACCAAATTATCAATCTTTCTGTTTCCTATAATTACTCTTCAAATATCAATCATGTCATTATGATTGATTTTCACGCTATTAATACAAACCTAGAAGGTACTATTTTAGTTTCCTAATCTCCTTCCTAATCTCCTTTGTATAACCTATAATCAAATAGTGATTGAAGCAAATTTCTGACTTTGGGTGTCTATATATCTAATTCGGTACGAATGTGTCAAATATGGTATAATCTTATTTAGCACTAATTAGATTATACACCTTTTTGTTAGGAATAATTTTAAGGCACCTTTGGTTTACTATATATATATACCCTACATCTTAATTGAAAAAATCATTCAATTTTAACCTTTTTATATTCAATAGTTTGAAATGGTTGGTCATGATTTTGAACCTGATAGATGGACAGGCTGACTCTGTGTCTCGATGAGTAAGTTCCAGCCGAAGATATAATTTAAAGCTTCATGTCCTGTCGACAAAGTTGTCTAGCAAGTTGTATAGTAGTTAGCAAATCCTATTGTTCTTAAAATTTTGAATCAGTAACTTTAAGAATCTATAACAGAACAAAACTAAAGTGGAGTCATCTTAACTATACATATATCTCTAATTGGACGATTGGTAGGATTTGTATTCAACTCTCTTTTTATAAAATAATTAAAACACATGGGATGCTTGAATCTCTTTGTTAACATATAGATGAGTTTGTTTTGTGCAATGATATTTTTCCGTGTTCAATAATATCTCTCTTTATAGTCAGTTTTTGTGTAATGATATTTTTCATGTCTAACAATAATGCTTCTCTTTATACTTATATTTTATCGTATATCAATAGAAATATATGCTGAAATTTTATGTATTTTTTTTACTCTCATCCTACGCAAGGCGCATGCCTGATCCTAGTTGGTCATTAAAGAGTGGGATCAATTTTTGGGTGAATTTATGTGTGTTTGGAGAAGCTAAGCAAGTTACCTCAGTCGTTAAAGGTATGAAATCGAAACTCTTTTCTAAACTTGAGTCAGAAGACTTGCATGTAAGTCGTCTGACTCCTAGAAGACTTACAGTAAGTCGTCTAGTTAATGCGTAGGTTAGTTTTGCATTTCACTTTCTTAGTGTTTTCTTGAGACGACTTCAACATAAGTCGTCCAGATTTTCAATGTTAACAAAAAAAAATCGAAATTTTTTCAGACGACTTACATGTAAGTCGCCTGGAATAAACAAGTTATTTTTGCAATTGACCGAATTGTGTCAGAAAGTTGACTAGTTAGAGACATGTAAGTCGTCCAGCTGACGACTTCCAGGTAAGTCGTCTAACATTTTCTCAGAATGTTGACTCGGTAGAGACGACTTCCATGTAAATCGACTTATGTTACTTTTGCAATTGAGAATTTAAACTTAGATATTTAATTTTAAATAGACGACTTCCTGCAAGTCGTCCAGTGGATGACTTCCTGGAAGTTGTCTGTCGGAAAAAAGTGACGTCCGGATTTTTTTCCTGGACGACTTCCAGGAAGCCGTCTACTTAAAATTGAATATCTAAGTTTAAATTCTCAATTGCAAAAGTAACCTAAGTCGACTTACATGGAAGTCGTCTCTACCGAGTCAGCATTCAGAGAAAATGTTAGATAACTTATATGGAAGTCGTCGTCTGGACGACTTACATGTAAGTCGTCTCTGGCCAGTCAACTTTCTGACACAGTTCGGTCAATTGCAAAAGTAACTTGTTTATTCCAGACGATTTACATGTAAGTCGTTTGAAAAAAAATCAAATTTTTTTGTTACAAATGACGACTTATGTGGAAGTCGTCTGACTGGACGACCTCACTGTAAGTCGTCCTTTGTAAATATTCAATTGCAAAAATAACCTAAACGGACGACTTTCAGGAAAGTCGTCTAGGTCATTCATTAATAAACTTTCATTTTTTTCAAAAGTTTTAATGGATTTATAATATTTTCTTGTTAATTCATGTATATTAGTCTATATTGGGGCTACTGAATAAAATTTATAACTTAATTGGTGATAATTATGAGGTTACCAACATACATGTTAATAACTTTCTGTTTATGGGAGACGACTTCCAGGAAGTCGTCCACGTCGTCTCTGCTTAATTTTTTGGATTGCTTTTCTATGTTTGCTAATGTGTTTTAATTTGATTCTTTACAGATGATACATCATATACTTGTAGTCTACGGAGAATGGTCAGTGAAAGACGACTCTTAGAATTTTGTGGTTGATAAAGCTAAAGGAGCGAGAATGTTGTTTTTGAGTGAAGGTTCTACACATGCCGAACTTGTTGAAATGGCTGTAAAAGATTATAACCTGGAAGCAGAGATTGTGGAGTTAACCTACTTATTACCAGAAGCAATGAGGCATCAAGACGCTCCTTCTTTTCATGTTACAAGTGATAGACAAGTTCAGAACTTGATCGAGATCACTAAAATGCATGATGTACGTCTTTGTGTTTCAAGCCGAGTCAAGCTGAGAACGGTTAAAGATGAAAATATAGAAGCTGAAGATGCTAATGAAGTTTCAGAGGAAGGGGAAGAAGATGATGATGGAGTTCAAAATGATGATTGAGAGGAGAATGTTAACTTGTCTAAAGCTGAAAATTATGATTGGGAGGAGGATGTTAACTTCCCTAAAGCTGAAAATGATGATTGGGAGGAGGATGTTAACTTGCCTAAATCGGAAAATGTTGAAGCGGATAATCTTGGTGAAGATTATAGAGAGTATGGAAAAGTTAAGGATGAGGATGAGGAAGAGGAAGAAGAAGATAATATATGTTTTGAGGAATTGAAAGAGACATATGGTAGTGAAGGAGGAAGCTCGAATGCCAACAATACCAATATTTATGTTAACCAGAGTTTTGTTAGTAAGGATGCACTAGTTTCAGAGCTGCGATTGATAGCGGTGAAGCGTAAGTTCTCCTTCAGAATATTCAAGTCAACAAAAACTCTATTTGTGGCAACTTTTCGTGTTAATGGATGTTGATGGAAGCTTAGAGCGAGTGTGGAACATGGAACAAACACGTTTTGGGTAACCAAGTATCTGAGCACTCATACATGTTCTATTTCGGACCGAGTGGTTGTGCGGAAACATTGTACTCTGAAGTATGGTGGTAGACTTTTCATCGATCGTGTTAGAATCATTGATGGGTTGAATTCGCGTTGGAATCTTTTCTTCTGCCCGTATCGAATAGAACATGCTGAGTAAAATCTTCTTTATGTAAAACCGGCTTGACTTAGATCAGGAGAATTGTACGGTTTTATGAAACCATGTGCTATGGCTCGAATCCGTTGTCAATCCTATTTCCGATAAGAGTAGTTTTCTAGCTCCTTGGAAGTGCCCTTTCCTTTATTTCCTTTAAAAAAATTATCCTTGTCTTTGTTTATGCCTCGGGTTTGAACAAATTACTATAATTCGTCCCCTCCTACGGATTAGATGTTTGGCATGACTCTAGATTACACCACCTCATACAAAGCATTGTTATATGAGCAAGAATTGGTGAGAGGATCAGCAGAAGATGGGTATGAGCGGTTGTCTTCATATTTGGAGCAAATCGAATTAGCAAATCCGGGTTCTATCACTAGTATAAAACTGATACTGAGAGTAGATTTAAATATCTATTTCTACGTTTTGGAGCTTCTATTGCTGGTTTTCAGTTTCAAAGAAGGGTCATCGTGGTGGATGAGACTCACCTAAGTGGGAAGTATGGAGGTTTTATGTTAGTTGCGGCTGCACAAGATGGTAATTTTCAGATATTTCCATTGGCTTTTGGAATTGTAGATGCTGAAAATGAAGATTATTGGGAATGGTTTTTCACGAAATTGACGACTTGTACATCTGATCAGTTTGCTTTGGTGATAGTCTCTGACCGTCACATAGGCATTATAAAGGCTTGTGACAAAGTTCTTCCTTGGGCAACCCGATGAATATGTTATTAATACCTACAACAGAACATTGTCAAAAACTTTAAAGGAAAGCATCTCTTATACTTGGTCAAAGGTGTTGCGTATGCTCATACACTTGACGATTTTAACCGGTACATGGACGAGATACAAAGTGCAAACCCGGATCTTGCAACATATTTGGAGGAAGCCGACATGGCTCTATGGTCAAGGGTTTATTGTCAAGGAGGAAAGTTCAACATAAAAATGAGCAACATCGCTGAATCTATTAATTCTTCACTTAAAAAAGCAAGAGGATTCCCCATACCATTCCTTTTGGAGTTTATAAGGGAGAAGCTAGGAAGGTGGTATTGGAAAAGGAGAGAAGATGCTATGACTCTCACATATGAACATAGCCGAGGAGTTGAATACTTATTGGCGGTTCGTTCAGAGCTAGCGGATCATTTGACTGTCCAACCAATCGATGGATGGCGATTCTTTGTAAAAGGGGGTATCTGAAACTGTATTGTTGATTTGGAACATGGAAAGTGTGAATGTGGTGTATATGCAGTCGAGAAAATACGTTGCTCACATGCCGTAGCAGCTAGAACTCATGCTGGTTTGCATATCTCTACCCTAGTGTTATTGTTCTACTCAAAGGATACTTTGTTTGCAGGATACTCATAAAATATATATCCTCCTGCTGGAGAAGTTAAGGCAAGCAAATGTCTTCCACCGAATGTAAAGCGTCCACCAAGAAGACAAAAAAAAATCAAGATGGAAATCTTGGTTGGAGCTATCCAGGATGAAAGGACAAAAACCCAGGAAGAAACATAGAGTTTATATATGTTCAAACTGCAAAAAAAAACAGGTCATACAGCTCCACTTTGTGAGAACTAATCTTCTAGACGACTTCTGGAAGTCGTTTGTAAGTCGTCTGGTGGAAGTCGTCTGGAAATTGTCTGAAAGTCGTCTGGTGGAAGTCGTCTGGTTGAAGTCGTATGGAAGTTTTCTGAAAATCGTTTGGTGAAAGTCGTCTAGTTGAAGTCGTGTGAAAGACGTCTGGTGGAAATCGTCTGGTGGAAGTCGTCTAGAAGTCGTCTGGAAGTCGTCTGGAAGTCGTTTGTATGTCGTCTGTATGTCGTCTGGAAGTCTTTTTTATCTTCTTATTATGAACTTCTTTATGATCTTGTATGAACTTAATCAACTTTTTATATTGTTTTTATGAATTTCTTTACAATCTTATTATGAACTTTAGATCTTGTTATGAACTTCTTTATGTTCTTGTTATGATTTTGTTATGAATACAAAATATAAAATAAACCGAACATACAAAATATACAATAGAACTTATAAGTTGAGTTTACAAAATGATTTTTACAAAATAAGCTTTCAAAATGAGTTTTACAAGTTGGGTTAGGGTTAGAAGACATCCACATAAGTCGTCTGGTAGTAGACGACTTACATGTAAGTCAATGTCAGTTACCTCTGTTGTATGTCCGTAGGGAATCTCTTCAAATATATCCACCACAATCTTCTCCCTAATAGCCTTGATGTTCTTGTCATGCAAGGCACCGGGAAATGGTAAGCAAAGAGCATGACATTCAATGTACTTCAAGGAGAAGACGCCACAATCTCCACTTTGACACTGAGGTGCATTCGCACTTTCATACGTGTATGGCACCAGTGAGTATTTGCAACGTTATTCAATATTGGCAGCACGCTCAACAAACAAATAAGGGACCATATTGACAAAAGGCGCCATCACCTTATGGAATATGGAAGAATAAAAGTCAGACGACTTAACAAATATGGAAGACATAACTAGGTCTTCTAACTTTAACGACTTACCAGACGACTTACCATACGACTTACGGGAAGTCGCAGTTGAGATCAGTAAGGTGTTCAAACTCAATTAGAGAAAACCTCGCCGGTTCCAAACCAACAAGACACCAAAGCTCATACTTCTTCTTGATGTGAAGCTTGAAACAAAGCATAAAGTGAATCAGCCTTGATGCCCAAGCAAAATTCAGCTCCTTGAACTTGAGAAAAACTTCCAACTTTGAGTATGTCAGCTCCTTAAATTCGTCTGGATGTAGAGAAGCCTTGATGGCAGAATACAACTTCGTATCATCAGTACGATACGAAATACTTTTGACTGGTTTGGGCTCTTCCCCTAAGGTAAATAACTTCTTCGGGAGTTCGGGTAAATCCATTTACAGTTTGTAAAACAATCAAAACCAACATCTCATACACAAACCAAACAAAGAAAGGTTTATAAACTAGTAAATTTAGGGGTTAGAAGACTTCTTGGTAAGTCGTCTAGGTAGGTTGTGTGTATATGACTTCTTTGTAAGTCGTCTAGGTAAGAACACTTTCAAATAAGTCATCTGGTACTAGACGACTTATCTGAAAGTCGTCTGGTACTATACGACTTACCTGGAAGTCATCTGGGATAAGATGACTTACCAGAAAATCTTCTGAAACATCGTGTTAAACCTACAGATCTGGCGATTGAAGTAACTAACTAGATTGAATGGCTACAAATGGATGAATTTACAGTCGGAGGCGAAGAAGTACTGGTCGGCAACGATAACAGTGGTTACAGATCTGCAAAACAAGACACGAGAGAAGAAGTAAGATTATAAAAAAATGGGGTTTAAGGGCGGCGAAACGATTCGCCTTAAGAAAAACATTGAACGACTGCAAAGAGGAAGAACTTACCGGTGGTGAGATCGGCAGTGAAGTTAAACGAAACGTAAACGTTTAGATCTGGAAAAAAAATGAAGAGGGTTAAGTTACTCTTCCTTGGCCGTGACGGAAAAACGATATTCGATGGAAGAAACGAGGTTACCGATGGTGAGATCGACGGAAAATGGCTAGAGGTTTCAACGGAAGACGGCTAGGGTTTCGACGAAAAAATCGCCTTCGAAATCGCCTTCGAAATCGCCTTAGAGTGAAAACAATTAGTTTTTTTTTCTCAGCAAATAGTGAAAATCACAGTGAAAAATAACAATTTATATTTTCGGTAAAAAAATGGTTAGATAAATATAATTTGGTAAAAATAAAATTTATGTACGGTTTGGAAGATTTGCGGGTAAGTCGTCTGAAACCCTAAATAGAAAACCTAACTCAATAACTAACAAAATAAAATTAAACACTTTGTTAAACTTAATATCAATTTTAAAAGTGTTTCATATACACAAATCTAAACACATATACCTCAAATTAAAATTTTCAAGAAAAAAATTAAGCTTCCAAACTCTAACCCCTAAATGTAAATACAATACTACAACATATGTTAACAAAACCCAAACCAACTAATACCATCACTTACTTCATTCATCTCATCTAGGTATAAATCAATTTAATTTTACTAGATCTTAATTTATATCATTTACAAATATTTGTAATTATATTATAAATATTTTTCCCCTATCGAAATATTTTTCATAAAATTTATAAATTATTTTTAAGATTTACTCTTCCAGACGACTACCAGGAAGTCGTCTAGCCAAACGATCTAACATTGAGTTTCAACAACACATGAAGGATAAATGTGAAAATGAGACTTCATGATGTGCAAATATAAATCCCTCTCAATGAAAACAAATAAGAAAACAAAATTAAACTAACAAGAAAGATGTAAAACTAAAGAACATTGTAATTTAATGCAATAAAAGAAGCAAATATAGAAAAAAAATCTACAAAAAATAAAATAATTGAAAATGATTACATTACTTAATAATACAAGAGAAAACAACCATTAAAACCTTAAACTTTCAAATTAAAGCCAAAAAAACTTTCAACTCGTGTTTGAGCCAAAAAAATCTCCAACTTTTAAATATTGGTCATTTTAACTATCATATTTTGTTGATTCGGCCATTTAAGAAACCTGAATAGTCAACTAATAAAACCAATTAAAAAATAAACGTATGTTAACTCTCTAAACGACATTATTTTAAAACCTGGTTAAACCATTGATCAAACAACATTCTTTTGCTTCTGTAAATACTTAAAACACCTCTTTAGTGAAATCATAGCCCCAAATCAACTTCATCTTCTTCACTGTGGTTTCACGAAAGAGATGTTTTAAGTGTTTTACAGAAGCAAAAGGACATCGTTTGATCAATGTTTTAATCAATTTTTAAAATGATGTCGTTTAGAGAGTTAACATACATTTATTTTTTAATTGGTTTTATTAGTTGACTATTCAGGTTTCTTAAATGGCCGAGTCAACAAAATATGAAAGTTAAAATGACCAATATTTAAAAGTTGAAGATTTTTTTGGCTCAAACATGAGTTGAAAGTCTTTTTGGCTTTAATTTGAAAGTTCAAGGTTTTAATGGTTGTTTTCTCAATAATACAATGCTATTCAACAAATATATTTTTTATATAGTATAATATTGTTACCATTTTTATACAAACAACTAAATTTATATTTATTTATTAATAATATAAATATTATATTTGTAAAACGATCATTGTATTATGATTCTTCAATATCATTGTAGTAAATTAAAATAATTCTAAATTGATAATAATTTAAATTAAAGAAAAATTTAAATAAATAAAAATAGATAAAAATTATTTTTAGGTGCGGGGTTGTTTCCTAGTTAGGTTTAAAGGATGGCCATTAATTAAATTGGATTGAATAAATTAAGTTCATCAAAGAGTCCAACCTAAACAATTCTAAAGGTCCTTTTTGTCTCAAATTTGCCACATATGACGCAAAACCAATGAAGAAAACAAGTCAACGCACGTGGGTTAACACCAACTTAGAAAAGGAAAAAATCAACTTTGGACGAATTCGGGTCCAAGTAGGATTATATAAGCTTTCCTTATCCAACACGGCCAAGTTTCATCGCGTCTTTACATAAACAAAACAAAACCAAACCAAATCTTTTTCTTCTTCTTCATAAAAGTTCAAAAATCCAACATAGACAAATCTCTCTCTTCTCTCCTAATGAATTCGATGTTCAGTGCCTTCGACGCCATGTCCGCGGAGATTATGGGGAAGAAAGTCACCGCTGCGTCTTATGTCTGCAAGCCCTCTGAGCGTAACGCTGCTTCTTACGGTGGCGGCGGTGGTCAAACCGCGGCTTCGCTGAAGAAAGACGAAAACGCTACCAGTTTGGCGACGAAGCAACCGAGGTATGCTCTGGAGCTCGACGGGATTCATTGCTTCGAAACCATTGTTCGTTCTTGATTCCAACCATTTTTTTTGTTTGATTTCATCATGTAAATACGCTTTCTGGAATTTTGTTTTTTTATCTTAATTAGAATCATCCTTTTCTGATTGATTCCTCTGTTTTGCAGTTTATTTTCGTTTCGTTTCTAATTCTTGAATATGTTTACATGTAAATAATATTTTTTTTTTCTAAGCGAGAATCAATGAATCCTTAACCGGTGGGTTTGATTTTCCCTTTAATTATTTTGTTTTGAGCCAAACTATTTTTAAAACCAAACTATTTTTTAATCGTATATATTTATTTTCCTTAACCTAGCATAAAAAAAGCAACGTGAGTAGCTGCCATTAATGAAACGGGAACAAGAACAGAGACGGAAAATGGCATAGTTAAAATTTATAAAAAACGGGTACGAGATAGGTTCGAGGATAAATATATATATATATATATATATATATATATATGTTAAGTTTTTGATCGTAGCTATATTATAAGAATTACAAATTAAACAAATCTTTTTATTTTATTGATACGTTTTGGTTTGAATTTTTCCTTCTTTTGCTATGTAAATTTTATAAATGATTAAAACCTTTAGATTTAATATGGTTAAATAACATAAAGATAAAACAATATAATGGACCAATAAAAAGCCATTCATTACACGTCATCATCTTCTTCGTTTATAGTTTTCTATTAGGTTACTAAACTTATTCATTATAGGCAGGACCGTCTAACGGCACGTGCAAGTGGAGCGGTCGAACAGGACACGAGTCAAAATATATATAAAAATTTCAGAATTTTTAAACATAAATATATAAATTATAATATAAAATTTTAATTTTTTAGACATACTATTAAATCTAGAGTTTATATTTTCAAAAAAGATATCAAATATATATAAAATAAATATATGAACTTTCAAAATTACTTTATTATATTATTAAATATATTATTAATATTTTTTTGAATATGACCCAAAATAATACGAGACGGTCCTGATTATAGTTCATAATCTTCTTTGTTTATAGTTATAGATATGTTAGATTTGCAAATTTTGATTCTGTCGTTTCTTAAATCATTTATAAAAGTCTAGGGACACATATTTTGTAGCAAAGCTGTTCCGGAAACGTCCCATATCCTAAACCCTCCCGTCTCCGTAACTGATTGCCGTCCCCCTCTTGCTTGAAACGTCCATGGGACGTTACCGAGCTGTCCCTGTTTCGGGGACGTTTCCGGTACGTGAGACGGCTACTAGTTCACGTATCCGTGCAACCTAGCTCGTGTCCTCTCTTTCTCATTCCTATTCTCCTTCCTTTATAATTATTTGTTAGCTTTTGATGAGGACCTCAAGTCAGTAGCTGAACCACCAACTCATGAGATCAACCATACAAGCTACATTGGTGCCAACAGCAACATAGGTGCATTCAAAGACGGTTATCTTTTCAACCATAATGAGTTTAATCGTGAAACTACTTGCAATAGATTTTCAACTCAACCAGAGCAGGCGGCGAATTCGTTTCATACCAAAAGGATTAATTGTTTAGTAGATATACCATTTACAAGTCAGGCTACCTACACTGCCTCTGAAATGGTTCTATTTAAGGAAAATAATTATTTGCTTAAGGAGTGTGCAACTCAAACTCAAGTATAGAAACCAGGAGATCATTCATTATATCTAGGATCACTTGGAGACTTGTTACCGTGCACTAAACCTCACTGGATCAGTCAGATTCTTCACCATCTCAAGTTGCCATTTTTTAGCCGATTTGCTTTAAATCCCAACGTCTCAATTCCATCTTGCAAACCATTTGGCGATTTTATCCATCAACCAGAAGCTCCCAAAGGCTCTTAGGATCTTCCCAAAGTTGTCCATATACAAGCAGCTCAACACATTTCCCATTTTAAGCTGAGATTCTCTCATTTAAGCCTAACGGCTAGTTTTTGATATTTTCATTATGTTTCCATTTTGTTTAGCTTTCTAAGTCTTTTTACTGAGCATTATATAAGCTCATTAGGTCCCTCAATGTAAGTTTCAAATATTTTACCCAAGAAATAATAAACTTCTTAGTTTATTTTCTCCAGAGTCTTTGCCTCTTTGTGTGAATTTGGCCATTCAGTCTTGTATAAAATCACTAGACTCATTGATTGGCGAGTTAGTCTGCTTGTGGAATCAGGCATCCTACTTAGAGGTTGATTGTGGAATCAGTCAACACCCTGTTCTGTCCGAGATCATCATCATCACTTTCATCTTGTCGATTTTATAGTTGATTAGATCGATTAGAAGAACCACCCCTCTTGTTGGATCATCCATCACTTTGATCCAAGAGATTTGTGATCCTTTGTCAGCTTAGGATTACATCATTTCTGGTATCGGAGCTGGAGTTCCTTCAGCATCAGGTGGCATCTATCGCTATCTATTTATTTGCAATTGTTTTGTAGTTACACTAGTTTTGCATTCATAAATCAAAACCAATAAAACAAAATTGTTTATTCTTAGTTTAAATTACTTCTGTTTTTCATAATCTATAAAACCCATAAAATTCATGTTTGTCTTTGTTGAGTTTAGTTGTTTCTTTTCATTCAAAATATATTAAAAAAATTTTTTTTTCGTTTTGTTCATTAGTCTGTGGAGTTTAGTTTGTGTTTTAGATCTATTCTCAATCAGAAAATCATAAGAAAACGTGTTATCAAGCTTGCTTGTATTGACTTTCATCCTACTCCGTTGGGGTAATACTCGATGCCTCTACATTTTCTGTGACTTTGGTAGGTGAAGTTTCTTCTATGATGTCCCAGAATTAGTGATTGTTCTCATATGTTTCTGTGAACCGTATATCTTACATTGTTCTTCTTTCGGCCCAATCTAACCTTCACATAGAAGGGAAAAAAAGGTCGTGTAGAGAGCATGATCACCCTCTAAGCATGTTGAAACTTCAAACGTCTTTGATTGTCTTGACCCGGACAAGTTATCAGACATGGATTCTACTTTTAATCGATATTTTCATTTTGCTGGTCCAACTATAATACCAGATGGCGCATCTCACTCAAGTAGTGCAGAAAACTTATCTGATTTTGTTAACCTTTCTGCTGTCATGCGGCTAATTCTGACATTTCTTCCCCATCAGTGGGTTCTCTCTTGTACAAAGGAGAGACAAATCAATAATATTTTATGAGTCGATTTCTTTATAGGACACATTTCTATCTTTTTGACATTATAAAGCACATTGTGCTAGAGGCATACTTTCATAGTTTCCCAAACGGCTTTTGTATATAAATACTCTTTGCCCAATGATAGTGTAATTGGCGCAGCGTACGATAGAGTGAACGGTCGATCTATGAACTTCTAGGGTTCTTCGAGACTTGTTCTTGGATCGATCAAGAGTTTCTTTCGATAGCTTCTTGCGACCAACTTCTTGTTTGATGAATTGAATCAAATCGAACAAGGTATTAAAAGCAAAACTCTATATTATAAATCAAACATATCAAATAAGAGAGTTATAGCTCTCTTTATATAATAACTCTAAAGCTACAAATCAGCTTAGAATAGGAATATTAATCCAAATAAGAAAAATAATTTAAAAGAAAGTCCTAAAAAGAAAACCAACGATAAACATGATAACTTTGAATTTATCATGTTGGCGCCTCTTGATCAGATGCTGCTGCATCAGGTCCCCCGGGGCGAGTAGGATTCGACTCTGAATTAGAAGGCGCGTCCGGTGCACAATACTTAGATAGGTACCGAACGTTGAAGACGTCTGAAGTTGTGATATCAGCAGGGAGTTCAATACGATAAACATTATTGTTAATCCTTGCTGCCACTCGCAATGGGCCTACTTTCTTGGAATTTAGTTTGTTGTACGTATGAGAGGGCATACGATCGCGAGTAAAGTGAACCCAGACCAAGTCACCTGCATCAAAGACCAAACGGCGGCGACGGGAATCAGCGGCGGTCTTGTACTTTGCTGCAGAAGCTTCAAGCTGAGCTGTTGTCCGAGCATGCGTTTCCACGATAGAATCGACAAAGGCTGCAGCGTCACCATGTAAGCATGTACGATCGGGAAGCAAAGAGATATCGACTGGAGCACGAGGTAGCAGACCATAGACAACGTGAAATGGACTGAAGCCGGAGCTGCGATTGATGGTGCGATTGTGTGTGAATTCAGCCTGTGGTAAACGAGCATCCCAAGTACGCACTGCCTCCCCAACCAAACAGCGCAGTAGGTTTCCCAAAGAGCGATTAGTAACCTATGTTTGTCCATCACTTTGTGGATGATAAGCCGAACTCATATCCAAGCTAGTATTTGGCAGCTTCCAGAGAGAACGCCAAAAGTGACCAAGAAAGCGAGAATCGCAATCGGAGACGATTGAAGATGGTAAACCGTGTAATCGGTATATCTCGCGAAAGAAAAGGAGAGCAACCTGGAGAGCATCCGTGGCTTTCTTGCAAGGGATAAAATGTACCATTTTTGAGAAGCAATCAACGACCACAAAAATGGAGTCAAATCCCTTTTGCGTACGTGGTAAACCAACCACAAAGTCCATACTAATGTCTGTCCAAGGTTGTGTTGGAATAGGAAGTGGCATATATAGACCAGCATTGGACGTATGGCCTTTAGCTTGCTGGCAAGTGACACAACGTTCCACAAATCTTTCCACGTCTCTCCGCAAAGAGGGCCAAAAATATGATGCCGATACAAGGTGCAACGTTCGATCCCTTCCAATGTGACCTTCACCATGAAGTTCGGAGATTAATTTAAGGCGGAGGGTATATTCGGGGATACACAACCTATTATCTCGGAATAAAAAGCCGTCGCATAATGTATACGATGAAGGAAGCCCAGTAGTGATATCTGAATAGATCTTCCCGAAAAAAGGATGTCGGGTAGAGGTCGGCAAAAGTGCTAAACCCAGTGACAGACGTATGCATCGTAGTAAGTATTGCATGTCTGCGGCTCAGGGCATCGGCAACTCGGTTTGAAGATCCTGAGGTGTGCTTTATGACAAATGTGAACTGTTGAAGATAGCTAACCCATGACGCATGCCGAGAGGAGACCTTCCCTTGAGTATTGAGGTGTTTTAAGGCGTCGTGATCGGTATAAAGGACAAACTCCCTGTGAAAGAGATAATGACGCCGATGCTTGATTGCTTGGACGACTGCGTAGAACTCGACGTCATATGTACTATAGCAAAGGTGATCATGGGAAAGTTTCTCATTAAAAAGGCGATATGACGATTTTGTTGACTCAAAACCGCACCAACACCTGTCTTTGATGCGTCCATGTGAAGCTCGAAAACCGCATTAAAGTTTGGCAGGGAGAGTATTGGTGTTGTGCACAATTTGTTTTTAATGTCCTGAAACGCTTGATCAGCTTCGGGTGTCCAACAGAACTTTCCATCGCGAATGCAATCAGTTATAGGTGACATAAGACTGCTGAACTGTGGTACGAACCTTCGGTAGAATGAGGCGAGGCCGTGAAAGCTTCTTGTTTCCGTGATTGTGGTAGGATGGGGCCAAGATCGTATAGCTTCCACTTTGCTAGGATTGACTGATAGGCCCTGATCGGAGACAATATAACCGAGAAAGTGGACTTCCTTAACTCCAAAAGCATATTTTTTTCGAGTTGCGAAGAACTGATACCGACTAAGAACAGAGAGGACCTCGCGTAAGTGTTATTCGTGATATTTGAGTGAAGAGCTAAAGATGAGAATATCATCGAAGTAGACGACCACAAACTTCCCTATAAACGGTCGTAGAGCTTGATTCATCGCACGCATGAAAGTGTTGGGTGCATTGGAAAGTCCGAAAGGCATAACCAGCCATTCAAAAAGGCCTTCACGTGTTTTGAAAGCTGTTTTCCACTCATCTCCGGGATGAATCCGAATCTGGTGATAACCACTTTGCAAGTCTAGTTTGGAGAAGATAGATGCTGAACCGATTTGATCGAGCAAATCGTCAAGACGAGGAATGGGAAAGCGATAACGGACTGTGATCTTATTGATAGCTCTACTATCAACACACATATGCAAAGTTCCGTCCTTCTTTGGAATAAGTAAGGCGGGAACGGCACAGGGGCTAAGGCTCTCTCGTAGGAAGCCTTTTGATAATAGATCTTCCACTTGGCGACAAAGTTCTTCATGCTCTGACAGACTCATGCGATAATGGCACCGGTTAGGTAAAGCTGCATCAGGCACCAAGTCGATCCGGTGATGTATATCACGCAATGGTGGTACGCCCGAAGGTAGTTCGTCGGGGAAGACATCTTGGAACTCTGACAGCAGGTGCTGTAGTTGTGGTGGGGTGTGTGGTGTAACTCGTGATATTGGTGATACGAGAAGAATCATGACAACACATGTATCTTTCATCAAAGTTTCAAACGGGGTACGTTGGAGGAAAAGAACCGGAGCTGGAGGAGTTGGATGCGATGATGGTGGCGATGGTTTTAACACGAACTTGCGGTTGTTAAAGTGAAAGCTGTAAGTGTTGAGGAAACCATCGTGAATAACACGGCGATCTGATTCCCACGGACGGCCTAATAGAAGGTGACATGCATCCATTGGAACAATATCACAATAAGTTTTGTCATGATACGAATCGCCAATAGAGAATGAAACAGAGTACGTCGCGTGACGGGAAAATCATTATTATGTTGTAGCCAGGCCAGCTTATACGGAGCCGGATGTGGTTCATCAAAGAGAGATAGTTTTTGAACTGCGTCGGAAGAGATAACATTCTCAGAGCTTCCTGAATCGATAATGAAGTTGCAGACCTTGCCTTTGATAGTACACTTAGAATGAAATAGATTATTTCGTTGAGGATCTTGTGGAGTACTATGTGGAGCTAAGCAGGAACGTCGAAGCATTAATAAAGAACCCGTGTCAGCGACAAGTTCTTCTACTGCACAGGGGTCTTCTTCATCATAGATAGGGTCGTCACTGTCGTGGTTCTGTTCATCGAGTAGTAGACCATGTCGTGCTCTGTTTGGGCAAGCAGACTGCCGATGACCAGTTTCTCCACACGAAAACAACGAAAGCCTCCAGGTCGAGATTTTTTTTGAGAATCAACAGGGACGATAGCTGTCTCTGTTTTGGCTGGTGTATTGTCCGTTGACGTTGTTGCCGAAGAAGTGGTGTTAGGACGTGTTTGTCTATTTGTTCCCCACGGTTGGAAACCAGTACGAGATTGTGCTTCAATAGTGAGGGCCTGTTGATAAGCGTCTGAAATTGATTGAGGTCAAAACAAGTTTATAGTAAATTGAATTAGTTGTCGTAATCCTCCTACAAATCTCATGACCAGTTGCTGTTTTGAATCATGTGTATCCATGTGATTGATCATTTTAAAAAATTCAGTAGCATAGTCATCTACAGATCGTGTTCCTTGCCGTAGGTTTTGAAACTTCTGAAACATCAGTTGTTCGTAGTTGTAAGGCAAAATTTTTTTTTGCATCTCGCGCTTTAATTTATCCCATGATAAGATTTTTGATTTTCCATTACGAGCTCTAGTTGTTTTGCTTTGCGACCACCATGCTGATGCTCTGTCACGGAAACAGATCGCAATAAGGGGAACACATCGGTTTAGTGGGATGTTTTTGAATTCAAGAATTTCCTCTACAGTTACAAACCAATCAAGTAACTCTTCGGTGATGGTTGATCCCTGATATTCTGGAATCTCAAGTTTAAAGCTTGATTTCCAAGTAGAATCGTTGTGTTCATTGTCGGAATAGGAGTCAGAATTGTTATTATGTTGGCGATGGGGATTTTGTTGGCGGAGTGGAGCAAAGGGATTGTCGTCGTCATCAGAATTTTCATGGTGTGAGAGCTGGTCGTTGCGGTGAGGACGAGTTGCAGGTCTAGTACGTTGTGTTGTTAATGCAGCTACGACAGTTGTAAGGTTTGCGATTTGCTGCTGTAGATCATCGATGGATTTTTGAGTAGCCGGGGTGTCGTCGTCAACGAGGTGTTGAGAACGTGTTTTGCGAACCATCGTAGCGGTTGAGAAAGTTTCAGAGCGTAGCAGGGCTCTGATACCAACCTGGCGCAGCGTACGATAGAGTGAACGGTCGATCTATGAACTTCTAGGGTTCTTCGAGACCTGTTCTTGGATCGATCAAGAGTTTCTTTCGATAGCTTCTTGCAACCAACTTCTTGTTTGATGAATTGAATCAAATCGAACAAGGTATTAAAAGCAAAGCTCTATATTATAAATCAAACATATCAAATAAGAGAGTTATAGCTCTCTTTATATAATAATTCTAAAGCTACAAATCAGCTTAGAATAGGAATATTAATCCAAATAAGACAAGGAATTTAAAAGAAAGTCCTAAAAAGAAAACCGACGATAAACATGATAACTTTGAATTTATCATGTTGGCGCCTCTTGATCAGATGCTGCTGCATCAGTAATTGATTTTTTTTTTGTGTAGTTAGGCGACTGGAAAGTCAGTTTGTAATCTAGTTAGGAAAAAAATAGGTGTATAGAAGAAAGTGAAAAGTTGCAACCATTAGATGTGAGACATAAAAACTAATATAAGGGTCAAGATTTGTTGTAGTGTTTTTTTTTAACCTATCATATTTAATTCATTATTATTTCATTTCTTAGTATGTAAATAAATATATAATAACTGTATAAATCTCTAAAGTTTTTTTCTTTTCATTTTGATATCCATATATATATTTCAACATTTTATTATATTTTTGAATTTTAGTTTACTAGTTAATGGTTTCATGTGTACATAAAAATGTGAATGTGAATTTTATTGACTTGAGGAATGTGGATAGAGAGTTGTGTATAAACTCATATTAGAGATTATTTTTATTTTATTTTATTTTTGCTAAAATTTGGAGATTATCTTTTATATCCTATCCTATTATGTTCCTTATTATTTGTTTTCAAATATGTAAATTCAAATGTAATATATGTATAAAATGATTCTTATATATATTTTGATATCCATATACTTTAATATTTTATTAAATATTATAAATTATAAATTATTGAACATGTCTTTGTGGACTTAGACATAAAGAAATATGGATAAAAGTTTTATCGGTTGATCCAAACGTGAATGAGAAAGTTGTATACATGTGAATGAGGTTTAGCAAATGTATATAACACAAAAGTAACTTTTCTGAAAATTGAATCGGGGGAAGAGAACAAAATTGGAGAAAAGGCACTAACCAGTGACCTCGAGGATCTGGCCTTCGATCCTGACGAACAAAGGTTTTAATGGCTTTTCTTTCCCTAATTGCTAAGACTAAATGTGTATCAGATACCGTTATTTCTTGTACTATCTTTGGAAATGTTCAAGTGAAAGCTTCAGCGACTGATACCATAAAAACTGAAAGCTGAAGAACCCAAGACCTCCGTAAGCGACTTGGGTGAGTGAGGCAGATGGGTTCCGGTGGTTTAGCTGAAGGTGTAGTGTGAGGAGGGGATTTAGCCACCTATTTCGATCTGTTGTGGAGTAGGTTGACAAAGAAGTTTCTCTTTCTTCTTTGACTTCGATTTCGTCATGGTTCACAAATTACAGAGAACAAACAAAGAAAAATAAACGGGGAACGAGAGTAGTAGAACAAGAGGGTAAAATGGAAGTGAATGAGCAAAATTAAACAATATTCTTTGCCTCCAATTTCTTCATGTTCTTCGACTGCAAGGAGAGAATGAGAGTCAATTGTTGCAATTAGGGTTCATGAAATTGGGAAAGTGATTTTGAAATTCAAAACTCAAGATAGGAAATAAATTAAAGCAAGTGGATAATAAATGGCTTAGTATATTTTTTTATTAATCTTGCTAATTGGACAGTTATGTTCTATAGTTAATTTGAAAAAAAAAAGAATGTGTAGTTGCAGTTTGGTTGGAGGTATAAAGGACAAAGCACACACAAAAAGTGTGTCTCATGCAGGAAATGTTTTAATGTGTAAAACGCAAGTGAAAATGTGTTTCCTGATGTAAATTTCTCTATTTTAGTTACACAAACTTATTTTTGGAGTATCATAATAATTAATGAAAAAAGGGAAATTGAATTTTTAAAGAGGAAAAAACCCTACTTTCTTCTCAACACACAGCGCCGCCAAGCTCCTTCTTGGCTCAAATATGTTGCTCTCCGGTGACTGACGCTCTTTGTCAGCACCGAAGGGGCGCCCTTATCTCCTTTTTCAGTCTTCTTGCTTATTTAGGAATGGATTTTGTAAAAACTAGAGATTCGTTTGTAGATCTGTTTGCTCTCCAAGGCTCACTGCTCTAGCGGTCTCTTGCTCACCTGAGGTGGTATGAGGTTTTGATTGTGGGTGGTTCATTGATGAGCGGTGAGGTCGTCCAGTTTGGAGTCTTCAGATATCTATGTGCTTGCCTCCAGTTTATCTGAGATTAAAGTAAGCCTGTTGGAATCTAATCAAGATGTGCAGGTTCGAGTGTGGTGTTGTGGAAGATGTCTGAGTTGGCCCTTACTTTGACTGGCTGGTTCTGGTCTGGTCATCCCTTCCCGGCTTGGTCTCCTTTTCCTGCTGGTTAATGGTGTTTGGCTCTTGTGGTGGATCCTTCGCGGTCTGAAAGATGTGCTTATCCTTAGTTCATTTGCGACGGCTGTTGTCCTTTTCCGTTCGTGGATTTTTTGGTTTGCTCCAAGGATTTGGAGTTTCGGTCCTTCTGCACCTTCTTGTGGAGGTTCGTAAGTTAAAGCTAGTCTTCTTCCTCTTTGGTTAATTCTCTGTAGTTACTTGTGGCTTGTCAAGGTGTGTTCCTGAGCCGTACAGACTTTTAGAGTCTCCCCATTAAAAAGTTCATCTTAAGGTGTGTGCGTATCTCTTCTTTCCTTCTTCGGTGGATTTGTTTGCTTGGGTTTCTTTTTATATTGATTCTAGGTTCCAACAGTGCATGCTTTCATCCTTTAGTGTTTATAGTTTATGTTTGGTTCCAACGAATTCTTGAATTTTGTCGGCTTTTGGCTCCAGAGGACATGCTTGTTCCTGCTGGCTTTGTTTCCTAATCATGTATCCTAAATATGTATCTCAAAATCTTTGTAAAGTTAATGGAAGTTTCAGTGTGAAAAAGAAAAGAATAACAAATGAAATTAAAAAAAAAACGCTCAGCTTTTAGACGTTCGCTTAATAAAAAAAAAAAAAAATTAGAACAATTCTGGAAACACATATCAAAGAACCTAACATTTCTCATGTGATGAAGTCTGTTTGCATGCACTGGTGCTTCGAATCCAACAACTCTTCTGATCATGATGGATGTATCATCACCATTTGGAGGGTGTCAATTTGTGAGATTTGATAAACAAGGTTTATGAGGATTACAGATTAGATAAAGGACATGTTAACATTGAATTGAGTTACATGTTCAGCAGGAAGAGTTTGAAGAATCTTACTCTTGACATACACCCAGTAAAAGTTGAGAATATCCGTCAAATTCAAGGATTATTCCGCCACTTAAAGTTTGACCGAGTTCAGATATGTGTGGAGGTCACTTATAAAAGCAGCAAAGAGACGATGAAACAGAGCAGTCATGGAGAACATGTAAATCAATATGACGAAAACTCAGATACTGACGGAGAAAGGTTTGACTATTGCTATGATTCAAATGGTGCAACATCAGATGATGAGGACTTTATAGCCTACGGATTACTAGATTAGATCATTTTTTTACAAGACTGTTTTTTGTACCCAAATTGCCCTCCTGTCCTTTGTTAACAAAAACATATTTACAAAAATGTCATTACTATTTTATTAAAAAAAACAGTTATTTACAAAATTGATCAAAAGTATGCCATTGAAAACATGCGATACATGATGTCAGATTTATTAATTTCTGGCAAATTTATTTTCTCTCGTAGATTTACCATGACAGACTTAATATCGTTATAGACTTTTATAAAAACTCTGCCATACATTACAATATATATATATATATATATATTTAAGTTAGTAGATTTGTTTAAGCTGGCAGACTTAGAGCAGATTTTTGGTCCTATGATAGCAGGTTCTTAATATGTGGTAGAGTTTTTTTGGGATCGATGATTTTTCTGGCGGACTTTTTATATTTTGGCATACTTTTCTATATTCGAGATGACAAACTTATATTATCTTTCCTTATCTATGGCAAAGTTTTTGAATAGTATTCTTCAGAGCAGACTTATAAGTTACTAACAAAACTAAGTTTTAATTGATAGCATACTTTTTATGTATGACATGGCAGACTTTTAGGAGTTCTATGTAGTGACAGACTTTTTAAAAATAAACCAGATTCTGGTTTACTAATTGAACCGAGTAAGATTAAAATTTCCAGTTAAGTAATGACAAAACTGAGCCCAAAAAATCAATCATTAACTCCTAGGTTTATCCGTAACATCTTCTCCAAGTCACGTTTTTATCCTTTGCTAACAAATGTATTTCACGTTAGTCCCAAGAAAAATTGATGGAAGGTGTTAGAACAGTTTGTGGTCAGTGGTTATTCGAGAAGGAAAGGTGGATGTTTCACGTTGATAACATAAGAGGAACCAAAGTAATTCCAGTTAATGACAACACAAGCTTCGGAGATTTGATAAACAGGGTTTACGAGGGTTATAGATTATATAAAGGACATGTTAACATTGAATTGAGTTACATGTTCAGCAGGAAGAGTTTGAAGAATCTTACTCTTGACACACACCCAGTAAAAGTTGAGAATATCCATCAATTTCAAGGTTTATTCTGTCACTTAAAGTTTGACCGAGTTTAGCTATGTGTGGAGGTCATTTATAAAGGCAGCAAAGATACGATGAAACAGATCACTCATGGAGAACATGTAAATCAATATGACGAAGAATCGGACACTGACGGAGAACGGTTTGTCTACTGCGATGATTCAGATGGTGCGACATCAGATGATGAGGACTTTTTAGCTTACGGATTACCTCCAGAAGTAGATATAGAGATGAAGAAGGAGTATAAGCCAAAGATTGGGTCAGCGACAAAATAAAAAAAGGCTTCAGTAGTCATTCCGCATGTTAGGCAACAGCTGAATTTTATAAACATAGTTGTTGGCCAAAGTTTTGACTCCAAGTCTGCACTAAAAACACGATTTAAGATCTTGGCGATAGTGCAACAATTCGATTATGATGTCGAGTACTCAACACCAACTCTATTAATCGTAAAGTGTTGGGATGGAGGCTATAGTTGGAAGTTAAGAGCATCATGAATAAGTGATACTCCTCGCTTTACCGTGTGCAGCTATGTTTCTGAACATACTTGTTCAGTTATAGAAAGATCAGCTCATTGCAGACAAGCACACCATAGATTCTCAGATCTTTATATACTGATTTCATTGGTGGAGTGGAGCCAACCATTTTGCCAAGTCATGTGCGGCAGTCTCTCAACATGTGCTTTACAATAAAGGTTTCTTTCTTTTACTTGTGTACTCAAAAACTTTGTATATATCTAACTGGGGAGTAATCTGTAGTGAAGCTAATTCCTTTTTGATTTGGGCATAGTTTAAGAAGCCTAAACTAAGAAATCAAATAAATTGTGAATCCACATCTTACTTTTCTCATCGGTCTCTCTTAGCACCGACGGAACATGCTCCGTCGTTACTGATAAAGACTTAGAGAAGATGAAGAAGAAATATTAGGACTTGTAATGTTATTATGAAGAGTAGGTGACATAATTAATCAGCAAACCCATAAAGAAACTCCACAATAACTAAGCCAAATCCGGTTATGTTATCCCATTTAAGGTAATTTATTAGATAGTTTGGGTTTTTCGGTTATACCCAAAATAACCCGAACCTGAGCCTTAAAACCCCAAACCTGATCCAAAGTATAAAATAATCCAAATGTGTTATATATCTCTACACCCGAAAATCTAAAAGTCTGAAATACCTAACCCGAAGTCAAACGGGTATCCATATGTCCATTTCCAGTTAAAAATAACAGACAATAAATATTTTTTATTAAAAACTCGTTTGAAAAAAACATAAATTAAAATAACTTTTATATCTATTTTAGAGTTATATATTAA
This sequence comes from Sinapis alba, assembly GCA_012274485.2. Taxonomy (NCBI): domain Eukaryota; kingdom Viridiplantae; phylum Streptophyta; class Magnoliopsida; order Brassicales; family Brassicaceae; genus Sinapis; species Sinapis alba. Next base: position 569,541 of record MU105569.1, on the reverse strand, counting down.
AAATGTGTATTAAATTTTTTGTCGATAACTAGTCAGTGACTAACGTATCTTACTAAACCTTTTTCTACTTGGATTCAAACAGATTATAGCACATTTTATCAGTTTTTTTTCTTTTATAGGTTTAATGGATTAAATATCATCAAAATCTAACATCAAATGTCAAAGAGAAATTTGATTGTGTTGGGCCAACGTTTTAATTGGCAAAGATGTGAAAAGAGTTAAGCCAATGGATTTGTCAAATTAATGCTTATATGACATAAAATAATGATAATATATGATTTTAAGTCCCACTTCCAGAAGAACCAAGAAGATTGAGTAATATAATTAATATGTTAACACACTTAACCTTGTTCTAATGGTTCAAAGATATGATCAGTTTGGCTCTCATGCACGCTACCGTTTTCCGGCCAGCTCGACGCAGGCGTGGAATCGGGTGGAGGCACATGCACATGATTATGGATTGTGGGTCGTGGATCTTGAGTTCTAAGTCTTGGTGAAGGGCCGTAGATCTAATAAGGTTCTTTTTGGACCAAATTACTTTCAGTTTTTTTTGGCCAAACTGAATTAAAAAACAGCATGTAATTCATGGCTAAGCGATGTGTAATTCGTCTCAAAACAACACGCAAAAGACATTTTTTGTTTAAACGTGAAGAGAGGATCTTTGGGAGGAAGTTTTGGTGATGTTAACCTCTCGATATTTTAGTGAAACCCACATGCAGCAGATGTTACAGAAATTTGCTCTCATCTTGGGTTGTGCCTGAGAATTTTAGGCCCCGAAACCCAATTATATATTTTCCCCCTGAAACCTTGAAAATTTATAATGTTATAGGAAAGAATCAAGCTGCACTCTTTATCTATTTCTAATAAGTACATTACCAACATAACTACTTAATTATTTTTGTTCAGAATTGGTCCCTAATAGTAATATAATTTTTGAAGGCTTCAAACATATTCTTTGTTGGCTTATACTCAAGCACGGCCCTGCTCTCATTCTTCTTTTAAAATAATATGTCTCCTCTTCATCCATTTCTTATGTTTTACAAAACAAAAAAAAAACGTCACAGCAAATCTCTTATCATAAGTCAATAGTTCGAGAGTGTTTTGTAATTTAATAGTTTTTAGGGGTTGTTCATGAGTGTGCCAGCTTATCGTGATTTTATCCTGGGACTAATTCACATAAGATGTCGCATTTACGGACGGATATTAAGACAAAGTATTAAGAGTCCTAGAAATCCATAAATTGGATGTAAAAACCACATTTCTAAATGGTTATTTAGAGAAGAAAATTTACATAAAACAACCTGATAATTTTTTCATTCCTGGACAGATTAACAAAGTATGTCGACTTGTAAAGTTTCTTTAAGGGATTAAATAAACTCCTAAACAATGACAGAAAAAAATTGACAACACAATGATGACAAATGGTTTCAAAATTAATGAATGTGATAAATGTATATACCACAAAAATACCAGAAATGCGTATGTTTTTGTTATGTCTGTATGTAGATGATATGCTCATTGTTTGAATCAATAAAGACATTATCAATCAAATAAAAAACATGCTCAAAGGTAAATTTGAGATGAAAGATATGAAATTAGCAAATATTGTTCTCAAGATTAAAGTCACAAGAAATTCAAAAGGAATTCTTAACCCAATCTCATTTTGCTCAAACAATATTAGAGAGATTTAAAAATTACATTAATAGTACATCAAAAACTATGTTAGATGCCACATTCACTTGACAGAGAATGAAACGGTTTTACAAAACGAGTATGCATGTGTGATCGGTAGTCTCATGTACTTGACCAATTGTACTACACCAGATCTAGCGTAGGTAGTAAACGTATTGTGTCGGTATACAAGTAATCCAAGTCATAAACACTGAAAAATTATAAAGAGAGTACTCAATTACTCGTGCCATACCAAAAAATTTGGGCTTCATGATGGTAAAAAACCAACATTTTTAGAATGATACAATGATGATAGCTAGATATTAGATCCCAAGAACTCAAAATCCATAAGTGGATATGTCTTTATACTTGGAGAAGCAGTAATTATCCAAAAGTCTACCAAGCAAATAGTGTAGCCAAATCCACCATAGAATATGAGTTCATAGCTTAGATAAAAGAGCAGAAAAGCTGAATGGCTTAGATATTTTTTGAAAGATATTCTTATATGAGAGAAACTTGTGCCAGCTATACGAATACATTGGTGATAGTCAATCAACTATAGCTCGAACTCGAAATAATCTCTACAATGGTAAATCTCGTCACATCAGAAGACAACATAAAATCATTAGATGGCTTATCTCAAATGGTATAATCACAAGAGATAATATCAAATCGGCTGACAACCTAGCAGATCTATTTACTAAAGGTTTATCACGAGATATTGTTGTTAAATCATCAAAAGAATATGTTAGCCTATAAAGAATGAAGTTGCTTGATTGCAACCCTAACTATCATGATTGGAGATCCCAAGACGTAAGTTCAAAGGAAAAACAAAATCAAACAGAATCTACCAAAACCACTTTGAGACAATGTAGTCTCTTCCCAACTTCTAAGATGATAAAAATACTAACAAATGTGAGAAGGATAAGCATTAGCTTTTAATGTTTCATAGCTTCTAAAGCGGAGTATTCCTCAATACTTTTCATGTTCAGTCACCTAATAAGTGTGAAAAGAGATTATTTCTAAGATAATGAATGTAAGACTATATTCTTTAAGTTCACTCATGAAAACCAGGAATAGTTCATGGCCATAATGAACACGAAAGAGAACTAAGTTATATGAGAAAATGAAGTTTCGTTAAGCATGTTGTCTCAGTCTACATAAAATCTACAGATGGTTTAGGATATCATGCTCACATCGTGGTAAAGTAAAACCGACATATATAT